>JAQGAG010001053.1:0-11401 GCA_034696835.1 Lepidocyrtus lignorum
TCTCCTCCTTTTACCTCCACAACATGAGCTCATCTTCTGAATCTATGGGATGGCTACAGTAGGCCATGTCATGTCATAATAACTCAACCGAGTCAGTTACTGGAACGAAGTGAAATGGAGGCTGAAAAGCTCTTTGCTTGGAGAATTTTTTCTCAAGAAGCTACATACGTTTGCTAGTAACCTGATACAGAAAAGGTGAGAGCTCCTTCCACAAAAGTTAGACTTAGATATGTGCATTATTATCAAAGGGTTTTCGAGCCCCATTATTATCACGCTCATCTTCCGCCCCCGCTCTCGTTATCATATCTTTGTGGTTTCTCCAAGCCATGTATAATGTACAGGAAAAGTGACGATAAAAAAGGGAAAAACAGACCGATCTCCCCCTCTAATCCCTTATACCGTCGTAAACAACAAGCCTAGCAAGAACAGGGAAGTATATACATATGCTTCACTATACCATATTATTATGGAAATAGGACGACTTCATCATCAGCCTCCCCCGAAAACTGATATGGTTTTCAGATCAGAGGCATAAAAAGGCATTTTCGTTCGTTACACAATCGTCAGAACCTTCAAAAAAATGTATGCAAATTTGAGTCTGTGTAAAAAAATCTTCATCTGTTTTTTTTTTCATGGATTTTTTCCATCGAGATGATAGACATTATATGAGCAGTGTATAGCTTTTATCTGCACATTTGGAATCGCCAAGAGCAGACAAATTCCATCTGTAAGGTGCAATATAGAAGTATGAATATAATCATCACGATTGTATAGGAATCTCTGGGCATAAGTGGAAGTATCCTGTTGTCAGCAATTCCACACTTTTTATATCATGGCTGGCAACGGAGAACGCAAGGAAGCCTGGGAGGAAAAAATATCATCATCGCCATTTCAGTTCGTGACATGGCTCATTTTATTTTTTCCCTACGTGTTTTTGACATAAAGCCAACTGCACATTTTTATACCACCGGGGGAAAAAGGGTTGATGGCTTTCGTTGTCTGGGAGAAAGTTACACAGTAGTACGTTATTTTTAATAAGGACTATTCTTCAGTATACAACATTTTGCTGTAGTGTGACAGCACTTATTATGCAATATGGAGTTTGTGGTGCTCCATGCGTATCCCATATCATATTACTATTATTATCCAGGAGGAAAGTTAACCTTCTATCCTCAACTCAGTCCATCCATATGCTCAATTCTAAAGCAGGAAATGACAATGAAAATAAAATATTTGAGTTGGTAAAATCCCTGGCAAACAACCCAAGCATGAGAAAGATTGCAGAAAAAACATAAGAGTGTCTCCAGTTATTTTTTATCTTTTTTGCCCTTTCACCATTATCCGGAGGTGATGAAATGGAGTTAGACATTCTTGGAAATTTTCACAGTCAAAGTTGAAAAAAATATAGTTTTAAAGTAAAAATTAGGTTTTTTTAAATTAAGTATTTTCCTGCAGAAGTAATGGATTGTTTTAATATAAATCGAGGGAAGGTTAATGCATAGATTTAGTTAAGGTCGTTTCGAAATTCTCTGCAGTTGTTCGGCTTCTCATTCAAATCAGTTTGGGAATTTGTCAAACTATTCCAGTTTGATATTTCAAGGATGTCCTATAGTAATTGTCGTATTTTGCGGAGCAAAAATACTTTACGAAATTGCAATTTACGATATTAGCCCTGTGTAAAAAATATGTAAAGGCCACCTGGAATTAGGTTTCGGATTGACAAAGTTTCGGAACGAAGCTTCCAAGAGTAAATTAGATATAGGGCTTGAAATAAAATGAAGTGTTAGAAGAAATCTCTAGTCCGATGTCTTGAGACTTTTTGGAGTTTATGGATGGGCAGAAGATTTACTCTGGTGAACAAGAAGACTTTCAACTTGTTGAAGTTTTCTCCTCGCTTGCTTTAGCAGAGATTTTAGTAATTCTGTTCCAGTAGTTTCAAGTTCTGGATATAGAGCCCCCAAACTTGTCTTCAAAGAGAAATGGGGACGTTGACCATTAAACGTCGTGCATGGGCTACACACATGAGCGGAAAATGGAACAGCCTGGGAGGTTTACGGGAAGGCGGCATCATAATCCTAAAGTCATTTTGGAACACTCCGTTATCCGCCGGATTTTTTACAGCTTACAGTCCCCCCACCCTCAATCTCATTAAGGTAGTTCTTCTGTGAATTCCATAAAGTCCAATTTGGAATTACGATTATAGCACATGCCAGAGCCATACATATGAAAATGCTTTAAAATGACTTTGAAGAAATGGAAATTCGAGTCCAATATAAAAAGAATTTGTATGCGAAGGCTGAAACGAGGCTGACATCCTAATAATATTCACACTTCGGCTTATTTCACTGTCAAAATAATGAAGAGAAAAAGAGTCCTTCCCGTAAACTGGTAGTGCTTGTCGTACATACATAAAAAGTCCATTTAACTTTCTTCAGTCCGAAACTTTCACATTATTTCCTTGTTCCTATTTCAGTCTATGAAGGAAAAATATCAATTGTAATGTGTATTAAGGAGAAATACGGAGGTGGGGAAAATGGGAAGAGGAGAGGTACTGTTGTCTGATAGAAAATCTTGTATTGAATTTGTAGGGAAAAGTTATTATGCTAAATATCTTCATCGCCATTGTGATGTAAGTGGATATGCCCATCTTCTTTGTGTCCTGTTTTGTCGAGACATTGTCCTAATAAAGATAGAAAGTTTGGAAATTGATATTAAAACAATAGAAGGGCCTGATTTTTTGAGTTGTTAGGTTTGGTCATTTTAAAATGGAAATACTTTGATTTTACCGAAAGACTGGTATTATTCATTTCACTGAAGAAATCAAACTGTTCCGACGCAACTAAAACTATTTATGTGAACACCTTTTCTACCACAACATCTCAATTTCCGTGTTTCGTTTCTAGTAACGAAATCGATGTAGGATGTACAATGAACTTATTACCAAGCTAACGAGGGAACATTGGAGCATGTACAAAAGGAATATTTATGAAATACAATAAATGGCAACATTTTCACGATTTCACAGAAACCTGTGATGCATTCTCTTTCCTATTGTCTTTCGTGCGGAAACTCCATAACTCCAATGTCCATTTCTAAAAACACATTAGGAAAGAAATCACCCTGTAAGGTATCTATGAAATCATGCTTTTAACGATCTTCACATACATACCAAATTTAAGGAAAATTAGTCTACGCGTTCTAAAGTTATCGCGGATACGGACAGACGGATATCGCCACTGATAGCTATACTAGTGTTTAGCTATATGGTAAGTCGATTTTCTCTTTACATACGTAGGTGAAATATTTAATTTGGTAAATCATAATTTGAGCTCCTCCACAAAATCCAATTTTACGACACGAATTTTTCTGTTTCTGCAAACATAGACAGGGAGGTTTACAGAATAGAAATTAAGGAGATGTTTAATAATTATTGAAATGAATTATAAAATGCCAACCATAAGGACAAAAACAGGAAGTATTTTAATTTTTATACAAATGTGAAATTAAATGTAACGGGCGTATTTGTTTATTTCAATCTTTTAATAAACACCAATTTGAAATGTCTATACAATATGTATAAAATGTATATTTGCGAGTAAGTAATAACATTGCTAAGAAGTTTATCCAATTTTGAATAAAAATACATCGCAAAAATATATAATACTATGTTCTATAAGTATCAGGTTCTTTAAGTCCTGTCGTCACAACTATTAATTAGTCCGTTACGATTTACAAATTCATGGAGCCTCCTCTTCAGTTTTTCTTTTTTGACTTTGGGGGTTTCACATGTGATTCACCTTCGCCTACAGCCTATCAGAGGAAACACAATTTAGGAAATGACAAATTATTTAAAAATAGATTGGCGTGTTCTATAATCTACATTGATGGACAACTGTACGTGCATTATACAATAAGAATATAACGGGGAAAATACAAGATATTTTAAATAATTTGTAAACTTACATCGGCAAATGACGCCAGGCATATAAAAATACCAGCAAGTACCACAATTAAATTTGTCAGAATTGTCGCCCTCATTTCAAAGCCTAGATAGCAGTCTTTTACTATGTTTCTAAAGTTATGTTTTGTTACTCTGTTTGGAGCTTGGAAGTGAAGAGATATATTTTTTTACTGATGTGTGCAAGTTCTAAATCCAGAGTGAGTTACAGTGAGTTACAGTCAGAGTGAGTGAGTACATATTGAAATAACATAAAAAACTTATTGTCCTTTACAATACTAAACCAGGCAGAATTAAAAGAAGGCGTACGTGCCGAGACAAACTATATTAAACCTTTAATTACAACAGCGTTTAATATGCATTTGTATTCTGCAATTTTTACGACATCAGCCAGCGTAATCTTAATCTACTGTAGTTTTGAATGACAAGGTTATTCTTTGCCCGAGTTCTCAAACAATAGAAAACAGGATATGACGAGGCCGACAAACTGTAAGAAATGAATTAGTAATGTCAGAAGATGGCAATTACCAATAAAACGAATGTCGAATTGACGCAGTAGATAACATACACAAGTACTTGACGCAATAAAACATTTGTTTGACTTGTTTGTGTAACCTTTGAAACGAATGCGTCATCTAGTAGAAATTGACCACGCCCAACTCCAATTGGTTGTTCTTCTAGAGCTTTGTAAAACAGGAGCACATCGGACTTGTCAATCCCCTGAAGTCCTTCTTGACTATACCCATTGTCAATCAAATACTTTGTGGAAAGGACCTTTAAAAAAGAAAAATTATTACCTTTTAAAGCGTAGCAAGAAACACGCATTCTCACACTAGATATGCCTATTTACATGTTTCCATGCTTGCAATACATAATTAAAATAAAATGATTGTAATTACAATAACGTACCTGTATAAGATTTGAAATGTATTATGTATAATAATACGTAATATTTAAATAATTGTGGAAAATTTAAACTTTGGATGTTTTAATCAGAGATTTTTTAGTGACTTTGTAACTGACAATATTGAAAAATATACCATTGAAGTCAGCATTTAAAATCCTTGTTATCAAACCCCATTCAGTATATATACCCTGTCATTTTCAAAAATGAAGACCTCGACCTTTTTCCTTGTTACCATTTCCCGATTAACCCCAAAAACGATAGAATTCTTTCCATTTACCATATTTATCTCCGTGCCATATATGAATAAAATTAGCTTACGCATTCAGACGCTAGAACGCTGACGGACGCACAGATTTAAACAGATAGATCCATGCCTAAGTCTATGCATACCTTAAAGGTACCTAAAAGTGTTTGAATTATATTAATACATACATAGATATTCAAATATTTGGCAAAAATTCAAATTTTGGATTTTTTATTCAGCAATTTTTCAGTTTCTATGTAACTGACACTAATAAAACGTATAGTACTGAAATCAACAGTCAAAATATGTTCTTTTGATACCCCATTTACTATATCATGTCATTTGAAAAAAGTATGAGTTTGACCTTTGACCCACTTTAGGTTGTTCGATTGGGCCAAAAAACCATACAGTTCTTCCCGTTTACCGTTATTATCTTCCTGCAAAATTAGAATAAAATCGGTTTACGCGTTTAGACGCTAGCGCGTAGACGGACGGACGGACAGACGAACACATATGCCAAAACCAACACATACCTTCCAGGGGAGGGATTTAACTCACTGGTTATAATTTAAACCCTAGTTAGGAGCAGGGTATAACTGGCGTAAAAACAGGCGAAACCAATTTTTACTTAGGTAACAAACCGCGGTTAAATTTTAACCGGTGCGTTGAATCCCTCTCCAGGTACGTAATTACCTATACTTCAAGCTTACCTTATTTATTGCGTTGGCAGAAATACAATACGTCATAAGGACCTTCGGGACATAAATAAAGTATGACCAAAGGTATACGTGGAAATTGCCACGCAGGATACCAACTAAAAAATCGGCAGAGATCAGCCAGCTCTCAATATGAACTAATTTGAAAAAATTTCCGAACACACTGTCGATTAAATTTGATTGGCTTAAAACAGTTTTATGCTTTTTACGAAGTTTTGTCAAAGTGGTGTTGGTAGGCTCTTCTGTCTCCGTCATAATATTTGCGACGTAAGTTTCAAATTGTTGGCTCAATCTAAGTGTGTGGAGAGCTGACATTAAGAGAATGTCCCTAGTTAGACTTCCTTTTAAGTTTCCAATAATCTTTACTGCAATTCCAAAAGTCCCCATGGCCCCTGTGGTAAATGTCAGTTCTGATCCGTATTGCTCAAAAAACAAGTCAGTTTGATTGTCAGCCTTTGTCCAAATAAAAAGGGCATGATCGATGTCGATAGCACGATTCAATATGACGCTGTCAATTCCATCACCGT
The DNA here is from genome assembly GCA_034696835.1 of Lepidocyrtus lignorum. Classification (NCBI taxonomy): domain Eukaryota; kingdom Metazoa; phylum Arthropoda; class Collembola; order Entomobryomorpha; family Entomobryidae; genus Lepidocyrtus; species Lepidocyrtus lignorum. The sequence goes on from JAQGAG010001053.1 coordinate 6,353, forward strand.
CTAGTATCACCCAATCTAATCTCATACCAATTGCCATGGACACAATCAACATTATCAAGATGGATATGACTGCTCCCTTGCAAATCTAATTGGAATTTAAAAACAAAACTATTTCAATGCATCAAAATATACATTTCTTTACTTTTTATCTTGCATGCTCAAAACGCTGACTATTTTACGTAGCTGAAAGCTATTATAGCGGTCAATTGGATGTCAGTCTGTCTGTAACTACAATAACTTTTAAACGCGTAAACCAATTTTGCTAAAATTTTACATGTAGCTTTAAATTGTTATTAGTACGAACAGTATTGCATTTGGAGCAAATCCGATACTTCTAAAGGGGTCAAAGGTCATGGTCCTTTAATTTTTTTCAAAAAAGAAGGGAAATTGAGTTGGGGATCAAAAGAAAGCTTTTTATTTGTTGAGTTAAACAAGCTATTATTACGTTCTGTGGGTGTCATAGTCACTAAAAAATCCCTGCTTAAAGTATCAATTATTGATTTTATGGCAATTTAAACTTTTAGGTTTAGTAAAATGACCAGTATCATTAGTACTAGTACTCATTAGTTATGATTTCTGCGACGTTATTATATCATTTATGATCAATTTATTATATACTAAATTAGTATACTATGTATATTCAGCACATCTGCATGAACAGTATGAACCTATTAGGTGCCTATGTGTCCATTTAAAATAAATTGATCACAATTATTAGAATAACGTAGCTAAAAACAAAACTACTTAATAACAAGATTAATACTGCCCATGTTACAAAAATTAGGAAATTGCGAATTGCAAAAAAAATAATTGATACTTCAAGCAGTGATTTTTAAGTGACAATGACATCTACAAAAACTAAACATAGCTTTTTAAACTCACCAGTAGAAATGCTTTCTTTTGATACCCCTCCTAATATGCATTGTCATCTAAAAAAATTGATGAACTTGACCTTTGACCCCTTTTCAGTTGTCGGATTACCTCTAAATGCCATATCGTTTGTACTAGTAACAATATATAGGTACACAAAAAATTTTAACGAAATTAATTTACGGGTTCGAAAGTTATATGGTTTACAAAAAGACAGACAGACAGACCGGCGGACATCACAACTAATCGCTATACTAGCTTTCAGCTACGTAATAATTCAAAAATCAACAACGTGAACAGCGTATTTACAACGTATTTTTTTTTAAATCCATCAGCCTTTTAGGGCAACAACTAACCTTTTGATTGTGCTTCTGAAATAGCTTTGTGTTGTCTTCAGTAGAATTTTTTAGTACTTCTGAAATCCATTTGTAATCCAACACAAATAGCTTTAATATGTATATCTGAACGACTAAGGCACTTATGAAGTACCAAACGTTCACAAAATGCTTTAAATTGCCAGTTTCAACCTCTTCCGTTATGTACTGCTTACATTCTTGAAGAAAATGAAAAAGGCTGATCAAACTGAAAAATGCAAATGCCCCCTGTTTGAAAAGAAAGTTAAAACAGAATACGTAAGGCTTACATTTGCTATAGTTGGCCGATTTTATCTTTCAAAATTAAAACAAAACCAAAATAAAATTTAAGCGAGCGTTACTAATTATACATTTGATAGTTACCAATTGAACCGGTGGACCTAGACTTCCATCACCTCTTATTGGACTCATGCCAATCCAGTACATCACTTCAAAGTGTGACTGTAAATATGTTGGAGAATAGATTATCTTTGCTTCTTTAGAGTCTTTTTGACTGTCCCTAATTGTTATGTTTGAAGAATTGTTGTCGTCTCTGCCAACAAGAGACTCCACAGTTCTTATACTTGTAACTGTTTCATCCTGAAGCGTCCAATCACCCAACTCAACATATTGTAAGGGTCCGCTTCCTATCTCAATAGAATCTAGCGGCTCTACATGTTCGCTATTGAAATTATTGATTTCAACTGCTCTTACATTTGCTAATTTTAAATGGCTACATTGTGGTTCCCCTTGTTTTGGGGCTTGAGAATGGTTTTCTAAATCATTGCATGGGAGATTACTCCTAACAAAAATTCTGTTTAATGGTAGCTGCTGCACCCTAGATGAGGATAGGGACGACAATCTGGTTGCTAATGTAGACAGCTCAAAGTTAAAATTTTTTGAAATCGATAAATGATATCGCCTAAACATTCTAATAGTTTGAGAAAAATGATTTTTATTATGGTTAACCAAAAATTTCTGAAAGAGAGCCTGGAGTCTTGTTTTGACTTCGTCAATGGGCGGACTGTAACTAACATGACATTAACCTTCACATTTTTCCTATGTGTTTGTTTAAAAACGTGGCACAAATGAGTCATTGCAAAAAATTGCATACCAATGCGTTAGCCTTTCTTAGCCTTTTGCAACTTAAATTTTATTTTTTAATACGAATTTTTTGAATTATTGTCATTCATTTTTATTTATGCACAGCATGACCTGCCAATATCAGAGCCGTTTTTGCTCATTTGTTTAAAAAGATTGTAGATAACAAAAGTGGTTGATACATCTAAAACTTTTGCAATTGCAACTAAACTCCTTAAAAAGTACGATTGCTATAAATAAATAGCATATAATACTAACATATTTCACCGTCATAGCGCAAAAGTAAACAACTACATTCATATTATGTCGTTGGATAATGTTTGTTTCCAGAACGTACAAAACCGCAGATTCAATGTTTGCCAATTGATCCATCAATTCGTTCGTGTGACATATGGCTGGGGAGTTGCTAAAGTACAATTTAAATCGACATGTCAATAAATTTACGTAGCACAAATCTTTTGTAATGATTTTAAAGCAATCTAGATTCACATGGTTTACCTTAAACGGTTTTACCAAATGAGCCGTGGAGATTTAGTTTTGCTTACCTCTTTGCCTTGAAAGATAGCATACTTTAAAAATTGATTAATGCTAATACAATTTTAACAATTGCAGAAAAAAATTGCTTAGGTACAATAAATTTAATTAAAGAATTCACAATGCTAAAATATTTCTATGTAGCTATTTTTATGTTCACTGTCATAGTGTCGAAGTAGGATGATATTGGTTTCAAAAAGTATAAAGCGTACAATATTCAATGTGTGTTCAAATTGTTATCTATTCGCCAGTATGACATATGGTTTGGGGGATCGCTATAGTACAATTTAAATTGTTATGTCAATCAAATCACCTAGCACTAAACTAACTTTAAGATCTATTTCTAACGTGGACCAGACTTTTCTTGAGATTCATAATCCGGGCTAAAAATTGGCTAGGAAAATCTGGGGGCACGTGCAGGCTGAAAATCCTCCCTTGTAAGGCGTTAGTGTGGTACAATTCGAAAACTAGTCAAGAATAAAACAACGTATTTTGCTTTAAACCGGTGAGAAATCAAATATTCGATTGAATTTGTAATTTGTAATCTCGTTTTTCTGCAGCAGTTTAATGAATCGAATCCCGGATTTCCTCTTCACCGCAAATTGCAATCATTGTTCATCTTAAGCACGAAAATTGGATCGGGTAATATTAGTTGCATGCATAAATGAAGCCGTGTCTAAAGTAATGTAAACGGATGACGCCTGGCTTGTCTTGTTTACTGTAAAATTACTAACGACAACGTGAACAACATTGCTTTCCCCTAAAGTTCTCCTCTCATGTCAAGTGACACGCTTTCACTGTTAGCAAAGCAAACCGAGACTGTTTGGTAAGACAAGATAAATAACATTTAAGTCATGTCTTTATGTCATTCCTGTCATTCACGTTTACTTTGGCATGGAAATACAATCAGAATGCTTATTGTCTGGCTAAAAGCTCCACTATTCAAAGTTTTGTTTTTTTGATACAATAACAATACAAAAGTACCCTTTTAAGAAACGGAGCGGTATATTTTGGTATCTAAACTAACAGAAGAAAATAACGTGGATGAGTTAATGAATGTGCATTATTGTTTTGCGATGGCCAATCATGACCAGCATACATAAGTCAAATAGATTTAGAGTAAATTGCGCGAGTGGTAAGCTGATATTTAATTCCTAAAATCAGGTTGGTCAAAGCCCGAATTCCTCGCAAGAGTATCTAATCAAAGTAAGACTTGATTTACGGAGATATGAAAGCAAAAGTTTATTCGATCTGTGTAATAATAAATTGATCATAATTAATCGAATAACGTAGCTGAAATCAAAACTAATGAATAATATAAATGAACTGGTCATATCACAAAAATTAATAATAAATATTAAGGAAAAATCAAATATGACACTTACAGAAACCAAATATAGCTTGTTAAACTCGACAGTTAAAATGCTTTCTTGTGATACCCCACTCAATATACCTTGCCATTAAAAAAAATGACCTTGACCTTGGAGCCCTTTGCAGTTATCGGATTCTGTCCAAAAGCAATACCGTTCTTTCTATTAACGATCTATACCTACATGCCAAATTTGAACGAAATTGATTCACGCGTTCGAAAGTTATCGTGCGTACAGATGGACAGACCGACGCCAAATCGATCGCTATACTAGCTTTCAGCTACGTAATAAACCGAACAATCGACAGATTGATGAAGCTATGCACGACCATCATTTTGTTGTTTCAATTCAATCCTGAGGTTTCCATTTTAGTCCTGAGGTTTCAATTAAATCCTGAGGTTTCAATTTAATCATAAGAAATCTCTCAAAAAATAATTTGCAAAAAAATCTGTGCAAAAAACAATTTGCAATATTTTATTTTGTATGAAGTATCGGTTATTTAAATCTCCGTGATGAATGCGCTTAAATGATATACAATAAGGAATACGCGTGCATTTGCAAAACTTGGCGACACGTCGCATAAGATGCCCGGGTATCGCCCATCTTTGATTTTGTCCAAGCTATGATCCCTCCTTTTCTATTACCGAAAACAGAGTTTGAAAATTCACAACCGTTCCGGAGTTATAGTGGTCATAGACGGACGGACAGACGGGCAAACAGCTGATCGCGCTCAAAACCATAATAAAGCATAGCTTCATAACATAATAATACTCCAAGTTGTCCTATTTCCGGACACACCATACCAGAAAAAAAATATGAAC
>JAQGAG010001054.1:0-11400 GCA_034696835.1 Lepidocyrtus lignorum
ATTGGAAGCTAGTGACTAGTGACAAATCAAATGAGGTATTATTAATTCCATTAACTCTGTCATTAAAAATCCTGTGTTTTGTAAAATCATTGTTTACATAAAAGCCTCATATTATAGATTGGGCCATTTAATTCCATGGTTGAAATAATCTGCCATGTTTCAGGGATGAACTAGGAGATACATTGTAGCATAGGTACATAAGATAACTTTGTCTCCAGTGAACTATGCGTACTATTACGTACCTATTGCTAAGTGGTTTGGGTTAGCTATACGGGGAGTTACGAATGATAAAATAAAAAATTTAAATGGCAATTTGCCGAAAATTGAGAAGTAATCTGTTTGATGGACTATTCGTAGCTGTTTACTGAATAACGATGTGCATCGTACTAAAGGTACAGGGATCCAACTCTTCCTTCGGCCCTTCTTAGCACGAGTCAATGACTTTTCTTATAGGCAGATTGACAATTCATATTGCGCAACTTGCACCTTCAGCAAGGGCAAGGTAATGAAGAATGTTGAAATTAAATTAGCTACTATGGCTCGTCACAACCCTTTCGAAAAATAATTTTCTTACTATCATCCCACTATTTGGTAATATTACAAGGTTCGTCATCATATCAGTGGTGCTAGTGCATGTGCTATATATGGGTTATTCAATCCACGCATGCCCTTCTAAAAATCAGATTTCGTAACGTCCTTACTGATTTTGCTATAATCAGTGCCACTTTGGACTTAGAAGTTTAGGATTTGCTACCAACGAATGCAATGCAATATGCCGATCGTGTCGCCAACTAAAATTGAGGAATACAGTAGACTTTTAAGTAGAAATAATGTAATGTTGGTGAATGATAAATTCGAATCAATAAATTGTTGGTAAATACTAGTTGAATTCAATCAGGTGCGCAACGTGTGGCGTGGCGCAAGAGGTTAGGTCTACGTCTAAAAGGCGCAGCCCCTTTGACCACATTTCTTATGCTAGGGAAGAATTTGGGGCAAGTTGATAAAAGAAGCGTTTCGTTATTACGTATTTAATTTAATTTAATGTAATTTATTCAGTGATTCGTATCAAACAAACATCATAAATAAATAAGTAGACAGGTTCCCCGTGGGGATCTTCGCCTGCCCACGTCGAAACAAAACAATAGTATGTATGTAAAGAACATGTACGTATCGATATATGTACACAAACTATTCCAGCGTATGTAGCTATTCTTTGAATGAGAAGAGATAATATGTTTTTGCAAACCAAATGTCCAATTTAGCCGATGTACCGGTTTCCACCAGAACATTATGGCCACGACTTCCACTAATTAAAACCGGATGGGGACGGAAGTTACAATTTTAATTATCATGTGACATCGGGATCAGTATCCAAATAGTATTTTAGTTGTAAACATTTTCGAAAGCAAAATATGCTGCGACAGACAAAAGTTCATGATTACCGAAGTAGTTCAGAAGCTCCTTATGAATCCACCGAATCCCGTTGAACTATCCGGAGTTTTTATGGTACATGTATGGTACAAAATTATATTGAGCTAGAACCAATACAGGGTTCAAAAAATTGTAATTGAATGCATAGAAAAATGGGGTTTTCAATGAATAGGTACATACTTATTTACGTTTGGCACGTGCTGTCATGTCGGACCGATGGATTTCTCAACGGCAATTTGTCAACCTTGAACAGTTCAGTATACTTGAACAAAACGTTTACTTACCTACCTATTGACGATTTCAACTAGTACATTCGATGCTGATACGTGAAACAAGTAAATCAACATCCAATATTAGGTTTTTGGCAATGATTTTGGTCTACTACTGACTATGAGCGTATATCAGGCATGAATTAGGTATAGATATGGTATTCTTAAATAAGACAAATAGGTCTCGTCTAGACTTAATAACGGTACATTAGCTAATTAAATAAATGGACCGTCTTATCTACTGTAGACGTAGACTGCTCAACAGTCCATTAGGCAAATAAAACCTGCATCTAGCTACTGTATAATGTTTAGGTATTTTTGAATCAGCATGCAGATAAGCCGAACAATTAAATCAAATTTAGGCATTGGATAACGGTCTTGGACGGCTGACTATGAGCATTTATGAGCCATGCCATGATGTATGTTATGCTCACATAAAGCCAAATTGGTCTCATCTAAACACATTGTTGAGACAATAACGGCACATTAGCTAATTTAATAATTGGGCGGTCTTATCTACTGTAGACTGCTCAACAGTCCATGAGGTTAATAAAACATGCATCTTCTAAAATAATTTTAATTACTATATTCGATACAGCATACAGATAAACTGAACAATTAAATCAAATTTAGGCATTTGACAACGGTTTCGGACGACTGACTATGAGTATGACTGCAAACAACCATAAACTCTATAACGCTTTTATTACATATTTGGATTTCAAGTTCCCTTTCTGCAGATCGTCTAGGGATTGTCGTCGCAATTTTCGAAACTGCACATAAACTAATTAAGCAAATAGAACGGTTTATTAACTGCGTAGACTCAACAGCCAACTAATTAAATAAAACTTGGGCACAAAAAGGATTTAATCTATTGTCAATACGGATAAGCCGAACAAGTTAATCAGCCTTTTAGGTATTTGAAAATGGTCTTCGTGTGTTGACTATATGATTTTATTGTTTGTATAAGGAACCATGAACTCTCATAAGTCAAATTAGTCAAGTCTAGTCTAGACACACCGCTTAGGGATTGTCCTCTCAGCTGAAAATAAAATATTAATTGCTATTATTGTAGGCAATCAAAGATACATTAACAACTAGCCATTAGTGCCATTAGTGTATTTTTTTATTATTAATTCCAAGATGCAGTGCATAAGAAATGTGCATAGACTCAATTCACACTTTTGAGCGATCGTTGAGCATATCAATTAAAACGAGAATGAAAAATTTAATAAAAGAGCTTAATAATACTTTATTTCATTTTTAAAATGGTATTACGGAAGCTAAACAAATAATGACTTTTGAATAAAATTATTACGAAGGTTTTACTTAATTTCAGCATTATGATACATTCATGAAATAATGTTAATTCTTTTTGTGTTAGTAAGTACTTATCTGTATTTCTAGAGCTTAAATATAATGGAGATTATTTTGCGCTGTTTCGTTACAAAATGTGACAAAATTTTCGATGAGTTTTTAACGCTTTGTCCTTCACTATATTTATATATTTTTAAATTGTTGTGTTCCATGTTTACAAAATGTTTTAAAAACTGTGGAAATCAACGTGACTATCCATCCCTAACTATGGAACTGGTTTGTGGCACATATTATTAGATTTCTCGGCAAGGGATACTCTAGGGCCAGCCTAATACCATATTTCATTCATGCCTTTCTCTTTCATTTTCACCATCTAACTTTCTACATCTTTTTACGGCTCATTCATTCCGAGACTTTTCTATACAAATAGTTAAATATCCTCTCGCTTTCGTTTCAGCCCGAAACAAATATGTACTAGTAAAGTAAAAATTAGTTGTGGAAAATGAAATCGTTATACTTGTAATTATTTATAATTAGCATGTTCTGTTAGTTCAATAATATTCATTTATTTTTTATCATGAGTAAATTATCATCATCATCGGCTTGATGATGGATATACTAAAAAACTTGAAAACCGAAGTTGGAAACTGGGTACTTACAACTAGGCAGTAAGATTTGAGTAAAAAATGTAAGAAAAAACTTTGCAATTTTTTAATATTCGAACACGATACACAGCCTTTTCATACAGGATTGTCCATTTTGCTGTTATGTGTTTTGAATAAAGTCATGACTAGTAAATTGGAACCATAAATTCATAAAGTAACAGCCCTATATCACTATATATCTATGTATTGTAATTATGAAGTTGCAAAATTAACTATTTTTCGAACAAGAAAGTTATTTATGATTGGAGCAAATGAAAGTCTATACCTCTGCAACAAAAAACGTTCTGAGCTAATAAGTTTGGTTATTATAAACTGTCCCAAGTAAATTATTTCTCGCCATTTTTTCAAGCTATTTAGTAGAATGGATAGCTGTTTCTGTGAGTGTAAACATAAGCTTTCCCCAGATCTTTCACGAAAGCACAGACAACTTTCTCTGCCAATAGTCTGAAGATGAGTTTGGCGCTCCAGAGACTGACGGCGACATAGTTGATTCCGAATTTACTGAATGTTTGGGCTATATCAAGACAAATATAAGATGAATTAAGTTAACTAAAATATTATAGCGTACAAAACATAATTTATCAATACTGTTACCCGTTACCTAAGATGAAGAACTCGACTGCGATTGAGGACTTGATGAATGCAAGGGACGAAGCCCAAACTTTGCATCGCCTCCTAGCGTCTTCGGTTCCGTTCTAGAGAAAACATGAAAATTCTTCAGCTCAATATGAAGGATTTTAAATGCTTAAATAGTTTGAAAATATATAACTTTTACGGCAAAATGATGAACTCTCAAATTTATAACCTGGCAAGCTCCAAAGAGGAGAATTATCGCCATTATTAGCTGGAGAGTGTAGACGAAAAATATTGTCAGCCAAATGAGAATGTAATACGGTTGAACTAGAGATTTGGAAAGAATTGATTTTGTAAACAACTTTTTAAAAATAATTTGGATAGCTTGGATATAACTTTGACATACGCTCTGGGATAAAATAGTAATATGGCGAAATATCCGTAATGATCCCATATTTATAGAACAAGCCTGTGGTCATGTCACCATCTTTTCCCTCGTAGAATGCAAGTCTAAGTAAGTAAAATCCTAGGAGAAATGTTGAGAATAGCTGCAAAAATACGTTGGATGAGATCGATTAATAGGTTCAATTAATGAAGTAGTTAATTTGTTTAGCATAAATGTTTAGTTAATTCGACTTACGATATCCAAAACGGCAATTATCCTAACTGCAGTCCGGCACCGGTACGGATTGTAGTTGTCGTCACCAACCGGCCCCATCTGGGAGATCTCCTGACCCCCATACGCTGCTTCTAAGTACGCCAGTGTGAAAGACTAATAAGGATGACTAATTTTCCTGAAATTTGTAAACTATTTGTTTTATAAGCTAAATTCGCTCTATCGGAAAAGTTAGGACGACTGGCTTCCACCTGTAAACCGATTTTAAAAATTGATCCCAACTTCAAGGCTAAAATGTTCTAATTATCCTTCTGTAAAATTTAATCACGACATGTTAGATTGCAATTTCCTTTTCTCGCAAAAACTAACGACCTAGCCCATGATTTCCGTTGTTTTGTATTGTGTGTGGTGGTATGGTATGAGGTTTGCTCATCTGGACGGGTATCTATACTAAAGTCATCCTTGATTTTGCATAAGTATCGGGGTTTCTCCACTGCTCCAGTTCCAGTTGCTCAGTACATCAGTATCACGCACAAAGTTGTCCTGTGCGTGTATATTGCAGTGAGCAAATGTTGCCTGCTCGAGCAGACCCCTTTCTTCCCCATCCCCGGATGTATCCGAACCGGGAAAGCTTTGCTTTCTATTGTGTACAGAAATCGTAGGTACACGCTGGATGATGAGTATGCTTGTTTCTCTTCTTGAGAGTGAAAGGGGAACAATTAATACTTTTGAATGCATTTTTATCACAGGAAACTTATATTAGAATGCATATATTTAATTTTTCCGACGCAGTAATCGCCAATCTTCAAAGTTAGTATCCATTTACTTCATTGTATTATTTTTTAGGAACACTTAAATGATGTTAATTTCTCCATGAATTATAAACATTACAATTGAAAATATTGTTTGTTTTTAAATTTGAAAGCCATTTTCCAACTTATTGAAATCTTGCATGTCCTACTTAATTTTTAAGCATTCGCCATCCATTATTTATTGAAAACTTCGGTATCAATAACTGGATCCAAACAGTTAGATTTAATTCAGATTTAAGTCCATTGGAAAGTTAGGAATTAGCGTGAACCTTATTTCATAAATTATGATTTTCCTGAACCTTGTTTCAAGCGTTTCGCTGTCAAACCAATGAAACTCTTTGCACTTGAGTTGTTTCTGTGCAGCGTTCCACGTTTTGTTATCAAACCTAGAAAGAATTTTCCCTTCCATGCATACCGAAACCGTGCATTAATAGCCATTACATAAGTTACGCATTCCTCTTCAATCCTTTACTTTCTTCAGCCTTATATACAAATTCGGGCACGTCTTTCAGAATTTTATTCTTCGTTGAATTTCATACAGAATCAAATCAAGCTTTAAAAATTCGGCATATTCATACTCCTTAAGCAGCGTCGCGTTAGACAGCGGGGTTACAGACAAAAAACCCACAGCGTAAAAGGGATTGCATAAAACCAATCATATAATCATTTATCATAGTCCTCCTCGTCACAGCATAAACGTCCACGAGCAGAGGATCAACTTGGCACATTTTTTTAAACGAAATCCCTACATTACATAAGACCAGGACCAGTCTTGGATTTGGGCAAACATACTTTTCCCTTTAGAAATAACTACCGATACAAGTACAAGTTATCAAGAAAAACCGAAATACGTACTCAACCAAACCAAAATCCATAAGAGCTCTCTGGCTGACATAGCCTTCAGCGAAAAACGCCGCACTGATTCTGGTCTTATGTTGAGGAGATTTTTTAATAGAATGCAAGAAACTTACCATGTATTCCCCCTCATACCCCGACTTATTGTGTTAATGTACGGATACTCGCACATGTAACATTTTTTTTTCATATATTGAATCGCTTCGCTAGACCTCTATATAAACATAACTATTTTTTTCTCTCTATATCCATCTTTCTCACATTCCATGTTTGTAAAAAAAAGTGTGGGAGAGCCCCTATAATAATATTTGGGAACGGCTAGAGCAGCAATCCGCTAGTATTAGTCGTAGTTGTTGTAGTCCTCCTAAAGTAGTATTCCTAGCATGATTATTAATTTACAAATGCAAAAGCAAACTCTGTTCTTTTTGCAAAGAGCAACTCTAAACTTGTCATGTACAAGATTTTATTATTAGTACAGAGAGCCTCTTCATGGTTCAGACCATATGCCACCATATAATCAGTTTAGTACTCTAGTTGAACTATATGGATTAGCGAATAATCCAGTGCTAATAATAATGTGGTGTGGTTATGTGTTTCCAATGAGAGGGATCATAAACTTGGAGCTTGAAAATTGTGAAGGGAGGATGGTGATGATGGCTTAAAAATAGTTAAAAAGTGTGCTAATACATTCCCCCCATTTAACTAAAAGTTAACTTAAGCTATATTAGCGAATGTAAAAGGGAGTCCGTGATTTTTCTATCGCATATATATGCATATCCACAATCTTACAATTTATCTGTGAAGTTTGCTCCAAACACTACTGACAAGACGGCGGTGGATGCTCAATGCTACGACTGAATTGAAGTACAGCGTTGTCCATTTAGGTATGTTACATTTATCGTCTATAATAAAATCTTTTCTATAGTACGAACATAAAGTTAAAGATTTTACTACAAAACTACAGAGCAAAACTGTGTTGATATGATATGAATGTACGTTATACTGTCTCCTTTCTTCTGTCAATAATATCCCAGTAAGAAAATGTGGCTCTTTTATGCTCTTCCATCAGGAAATGAATAGGAATCATATCATATCTCCATTCGAGCTAAATGGAAAGTAGACTCTCGAACCCCATAAACGCCGCATGCATGGCCCACTTTCTTTTCGCGAAGAATTCTATTCTGGAACAGCCTCACATATGTGATGCTTGGCGTATCATAATATTTCTTTTATTTTTACAGTGAAATCCACCTAAAAACAATCTATAGCCAATATATTCTTCCCCCATGCTGTTTCTCCACTGAAGGAAGACATACATAAAAAACCAACGAGCATTTAACGTAAGTGTACAACTTGTTAAAGGAAACTATGAACATGCTTTTCCTTCCGATAACAGCAAAACTTTATTCAACGGAAACAAGAAAATAAAAAGTATTTTGGAATGGCACTGATTTCGTCTGTTTATACAAAAAAGGGTAAACAGAAGGCCAGCAATAGGCGATATTTTTCCTGGCTTGTGGAAAAAAATGCTGAATTTGCTTATTAATATTATTGCACTCTTGCTTGTACACCACTTCATTCATTACACGAATTTGTTACCAACCGCCTTGAACGCCTTCTGCATACATGAATGTTTTTTAGTTTTAATATTTCCATAAAAAATATTCCAATTTCATATTTTGTATTGTTGTCTTAAATTGACTGAACAGATCACCCAGTACAGTGTCTCTGTTGGAAATTTTGCACAAAGGACGTTCCTATATTCGCACAGGAAGAGTCAGCCCATCAAACGACAGCTTCCACAAACTTCACATCGCCAGAACTCTGTTTTGTTCGTATGAATAGCATAACCACATCGAGTGTGTTTTAACCAGCCGCTGAGCTACCTATTACTTGCGTCCTTGTATTTTTTTTGAAGTTTATGACAGAGCATTAACAAATTGAGGGGAGAGTAAAGTAGTAAGAGAGAGTTTTAAATATTTGATGAATTCCGTAGCTCTTTCCCTCATTCCTGTCCAGTAGCCTGAAAGCTTAGGGAAAAGGAGAGACAGAATCTTAATGTGGAAAATGTGTAAGTGAATGTAAACTTGGGAATGGGGAAGGTGAAAGGGCAGGTTGCAGCATTGAACTGTGGAAGATGTAAAATCGATAAAGTAGAGCACGTTATGGACTAGGGTATGTTCCTGTGTTAGTCTTATCGATGTAGCTTGGGTCGGCTATCCACTTTGGAATGATACATGTTTTGTTGACTAGACAAAGTAATGGATACACATTCGTAATTTTGGAGAGTTTTGTGAAAGGCGAGTTGTGAGAGGATTTCCTTGTTTTTCTCTCAGTTTGCGAGTTTCATGGAGCCAAATGAGAGCCATATATCTTTCTCTCTTCTAGAAAGTTTCTTGGTTGGATGACAGGATTAAAAGATTTTTTAGCCCTGAAAAGCATGCGAATGTCTACTGTTGTGCGTTTTGATAGTGATTAAATGTAAATAGCCCAGTTGGTTTGGCGGTGACAGTGCAATGTCTTCATCAGTACAAAGTAGTCAACCTATGCCTTCTTCATATAGCGCTGGTTCGAAAGCCAACCCTAAAACTTTTGGTGGGATTAGTTTTGAGGCGGAGTCCCTGCCGGAATTTAGTGAATTTGAAGATTCCGAGACGGGGGATACGGCCAAGAGGTGAAAGCATAGAATAACGATTTTTCACCTGATTTTATCAAATTAACAAGTTAATTACTGTAATTAATAATATTATTATACAAAACGTGTGCATAAATTTGTTACATTTTCTTTGTTCGTTGCAGAGTGGAGTGCTGAACTAACCAAATTTACCAAACCAAACTTAACAACCTGAGATGTGCTAATACTGGCTACTTGCGTGTTTCGTGTGACAAAACCCAATACCATAAACTCTACCAAAAAAAACTTCAAAGCGATAAAAAAAATGTTAAGGTGACATCACCTCCACAGCGTCAATCGACTAACAATATTATGCACAACGTGTGAGTTTTCATGAGGATTTTAACAAGGAGCCACACAATTAGAGATAGAATAGACTAGACGTACTTTTTGGTGCCTAATTTAAAGTTCCTCTTTTGGTTTATGATTAAATTATAAAAACGGCGCATGCCAATTTACATAAAATAGTATTCGGCAAGTTTTCGGGTACTATTTCAGCAATTATTATAGATAAAGATAAAGTGCTAATTAATTCCATCTGCAATAAATTAAACTAGGGAAGAAATTATTGTATCTGAAAGCTTTATTGAACTTTACGCAATTCATTCCAAAGTTAAATAACGTTTCTAATCTCAACATTATTTAATGTGCCCTAAAACATTCTGTACTTACGCTACAAATTGAGCTGTAACTTGCAACTTGCTGTTTGAAACGCAGATAGAATTCTTAGACTGGATAAGTTTCTTTGAACTTCTCAATTCTCAACTCATTGTACTTTGTTCCCGTCCTCACTTTGAGTGCCATTTGGAGTAATATGATCATTTAGTATTGTTTAAGAAACAACTTGTAATTTTTCTCACTTCTCGTAAAGATACTTACAGGAGATAAAAATATCCGCCATTTACATTTGCAAAAATATTATTAATTTAAAAGTCTGATTATATAGTGTGCTATTAACGTTAACTGTACCTTTGAAGGAGAAAGTAAAAAAAACATATATTTGTAATTTCCATTCGTTTTCTCGAGAATTATTATTATAGTTTAGTAATTAGGAATTAAAATAGTTGCAACTAAATCGAATTAATTAAAACTAACAGCAGCTTAGTTAGGAATTATTTGATTTATATTCGCGTGTGGAATCCGTTTTCCCTCACTCATTCAAAATACTTTCGGATTGGGAAGCAACGAAATCTCACAATCTTGAGTATTTGGATATTCTTGACTTCAGGCCTACTGAAGGGAAAATGGCTCCCGTCACAACAATAGAGACAGTCACCATCAGTCGACCGCTGAAGGTATGAAATCAATTTTTACTTCTCAATTTAATATGATTTTTTTTATTGAGCTTTGCAATCATATTTAGTGCTTGAGTGTTCGGTTCCGCTTCGTATTTTTGCTTTCTCATGTCGCTATTCATTTTGCTTTCTCAATATCTCTGTAATATTTCATGGCTTATTAAAATTCTAATGGAAGACATGACATGGCATTAGCTACAGTGCAGGTACTCCAATCTCTAACCACCTTTGCTAGAGTAAGAAAGAAATGGAAGGAATTAATCAAACCTTACGATCAATCCATCAGACTCAACTTAAATCTTGTCGGTTTCCCATCTCCTTTCAAACGGAATCATAAAAAACGCTCTTTGAACGTGGTGGGATCAGGATACATTAACTGCTAAAAAATCCGATCTTGCTTTTTTACAGCACATTTTCCACGCTTGTTAGCCAGACTTATATAGATCTTCTGAAGTTGGCAAATTGACAGTAACAAAAAAGGACGTCAACTGGGGAAATATAAGATGACGTGCTATGGGTTATGCCGGATCAGGGGAACAGTTGTAAGAGGTGGATTGAAATATGTTGATAATAGGTTTACCATCCTCAGAAAATGTTCCCCAGGAAAAAAATATTACTTTGTGCTGGGTTGACTTGACGGGCTTTTACCTATCCCGTTAGACTAGGCAAAAAAAGATGGATTTAGAAAGTAAAATGCGTTTATCGTTTGACTAAAGTAAATGTGATAGATATGTTTTTTTCTTTTCACAGTTGCAAAAAAAATATCAGATAAAAAGGTTGAAATATTTGGTAGAGAGAGATCAAGATTTGCATAAAACACTCTTTGTGGAAATCTAAGGTAGCGAATCAGTCAACATGTGTTGGGGCACTTTCCTGTCGAGTCGCTCTCTTTA
>JAQGAG010001055.1:0-11382 GCA_034696835.1 Lepidocyrtus lignorum
AGTTATTGTTATTGTTGGGAAAAGCACAAATCAAAAGAAATTCTGATTGGATCATCTGATGGCTCCTTTCACTTTTCTCTAGACTCACTTGAAATTTTTCTTTTGTACTGTCGGTGGTGCTTATGTAAAACATGAGAAAAGTAATAACTTTTTTATCCATTTCACAATAATAATAAATAGAAAGAGAAGACAAGGAACGTTTTGTTATGGAGCCAAAGCCATAATGTTTATGCCTGAGATGGGAGTGTGAGGAAGAATGATGCTTTCACTTTCACTCCAGTGGAAGTGTAGAGGGAAAAATGAAAATAAATTGATTGTATGTCATATTCCTTGGCTCTGGAGAAATTGGGAAATTTAATTAAACGTCAGCTTGGAATCCACCAGGTTATTTGCAACAAGCAAAGGAGTGGGTTTAAAAAAATGGGAAGTATTTTAATAGGGAAATTTCCAAGTGAATTGGCTAATCTTACTCAACTGAATGTACTATTATGCTCAAGTCATGCAGCTCTTAATAAAACTTCAGGGTAAAAAAATATATGTTCTTACAATGCCCCAATGCAAAGAATGCCATGCAAAGGTATAATATGGAATGTGTAAATAACGGGAACAAAGACAGTTAACAATATCATTTTTCTTTCAAAGGATTCTCTTGTTTATTATTATTGTTATTATTATCATTAATTTCAAACGATCATAATAATAATAATGAGAGAGCACATTAGCAAAATAAATGTGCCTGGAATATTTTTTTAAATTTTCATTATGTATCTTTCCATTTCATTTATAATAGTAGTTCCTTTTATATAATCTGAACTTTCACAGAAAAATTGAAATATACTTTCAACAAAAAATAACAAAGACTTTTTTTATACGCCGGATGAATTTTTACAAGAGAATTTTTTTCTTTCATCTCTTTCTTAATTTTTTTCCTGAATTACTTATATAAAGTTTGTTTTACTCCATATAAAATGGATTATCGTTAAGTAATTGTTTTTTTATTGTTTATAGCATACAAGTATAGTAAGTGGCATTTATTTGGTGGCGGAGAATTAAAAGTTTCGCAGTTCATCACTTGTCTTCTTCACCTGTCGTACAGAATTGTATTAAGAAGATATTTGGCTCGTTTTAAAAATTCCAGAACTCATCATCGCTTTGCTCAAGATTGTTCGTTGTGCATGGATATGACACAAGTTTAGCCGAACACTTGACAGTAGTCTTAAAACTTAAAACCATGTTCCGAATGTAGATCTTTTTTTTCACAGGACAGTTCAACATATAGTTAACAAGGTAGTTTTATGTACATTCAGTTTTTAACTCATTCATGTGATTGAGCTTGTAGCGTATTTTTTAAATAAGTACCTCATGCTCATAAATATACATTTCGAATTTTTAAATCGTAATAAGAATGACCGATAGATTTTAGATTTTGACCGATATGGTTTATGATTTTTAGCTTTTTCATATTTACTCATCAACGTTTGTCAAAACAATTTAACAACTTTTGATACTCTTCCGATTGTTGCAATTTTTGTTGCATTCAATTTGATCGTTTGGGAAATGGAAAGTCAAATTATTCAGTATTAGTGATGGAGTTTTTAAAAATGACTTTCGTATTTTATCTTGTTCAGTAAATCGAGTTTCTTTTATATATAATTTCAGTTTCTCAATTTTGTATTATGCCATGTTTTCAAATGTGTCGTTGTCTTACACATATTATGTAATTTAGAACTATACTAACTAAAAACTATAATTTGTAACAGTAATTAATATCGAATTATATTTATACCCTTTATTCATTGCGTACTTTTCCATTAAACTAAAAAAGTAAAACTAGACGAAGTCTTTCACATATTATGCTCAATTAATAAATATTAACTACTTAACAAAATAAATGTTATTTCGACCGATTTTCACGGGTAAATGTTCCATAAAAAGCAAAATTACGTACATTGAGAAATATGATACGTACCTAACACAAGCATTCTTTTGCTATTCTTTGTTCAATCTAATTAAAACCTTAGATTTTGTAAACTGAGAAATCTATATTCTGCTTTCCTTTTCAAAAAGTACAAACTACTTTTTACCAGAGAACAGAGTACAAATTGTACAAAGGATTTTTTCTTTCATATGAAAATAAACGAACCTATTTGCGCAACAATTCATATACTACAACATAACATAATATAAACTAAAATATAACTATTTAAGTAGCTTTGCACGCGAATTTTGCATAACAATATTTCTTCTCCGAAAACGTAAACCTAATTGACAATTTCCACCATGCAGTTCCAGCAATGATGAACTGTTAAACCCTTAAATTTTTAACAATTAACTCATCGTTTTATAACATCACAATGTTAATAATATCATGCGATTTACAGTAAAACCTTGTTAAGTATATTAGTGACAGACAGTAAAAGAGGAAGAAGGAAGGAGTTCTAACAAAACAAATAGAGAAGCGAAGAGGAAGAAATGATTTGACAATCATGTTATTTATAATATCTCAGTTAGTAAAGGTGAATTGATAATGATGAAGCAAAACGGAACGCTGTTCAGTGTATGTATTTCTTTCATGAAGTCTTCCATTCTTAAATTTTAAACTAGTTAAAAAAATACGTGGTTTGTTCATTTCATAGAGACCAGATTTTGGCAACAAAATTGTTCATTTGGGGTTCACGGCTAACTAATATTAAATGATGATAGCAGAGTAGAACTATTTTCTACAGAGCGATATCATCAAAGCATTATGCACTAATTAACAATGACTATCTACAGAACTTAGGGTAATTTTTTTGTGACTTATTCATGTCATTCACAGCATTAAGCCAAAAAATGGCTATCCGTTTACATTTGACTTAAATTCTTTCAGCCAACTTGCTTCCATTTACTATTTGAAAACTAAACACATGAATCAAGTTTAGGAGATATTAACAAATGATTCCATACGGAGGGGGTTCATTTGGTTACGCAACACAAACAATTGTAATTGAACTACAGTAACTACACCAGGGATAATGAAAAGCTGATAGTCTTTGTTCCAGATCCAGGCTGAAACACAACAATTAAAGAAAGGTGACAGTGACATTTTGTTAAAATACATAATTAACAGCAACAAAGCAACAAATGTAAATAAACTTGAAATGCAAGAATGACTATTGTTGGGTCTAAAATAATCTTAACGAATGAATAAAATATTGAATCACTTTTACAACTAGATTTACTGTCATGTACTTTCTTGTGAGAGAAAAATTTCGATGCAACCAAAAAGCACGCTTAATGCGCGTTCAGGTAAGAATTAATTTACCAAAAATTATTCTGTTCTTCAAACTAACAATAAATCCGATATTTGTAAATACTAAAGCAAACCCGTTTTATATATTCATGACCGACTTCTACTAATAAATATAATTACCAACCATATATAAACGATAAATTACACATAAAATTTATTTTAGTATTTTCATTGGCATACGTACGAATAAGAAGCCGTTGTTAGATTTCGATTTTTTCCCAGATATTGAACTAGGTTCTTGAAAGAAGATATTATGTAATGTAACTCGTATATTTTCCCTATCTTTCCTGCTTCCTTAAATTGAATGAGATTCAGTATGATTTATGCTTTAATTTTTACTTTGATATTCATGTGTTCATTCCCGATTATTGTAACGGTACGAAGATGTAGATGTAGATGATGTAGAAGACCAGTTGGTATCAGCTGAATGATTTTGATTCCAGATGTTTGAAGTGAAAGGGTTAAATCCGAGGCCAGCCTAGTAAAAAATATAAATCAGCCGGTTAAGAATAATTAAAAACTAGCACATTGTATTTTATTCGGAACGGTGGTGGTTTGACGGTACTTACCTCAACTTCCCGATGATGGTTCTCAGGAACATCACTGCTTATAGACCTAGGAGGAGGGAAGGTCAGGGCCGTGAGCCCAGATGGACCATATGTTACACCGCGTGGGAGACCAGACCCAACAGCAGTAGAATCAGAACCAGGGTTATCAAAGGATGTGGGCCATTTTGTTGTTGTCCCATGATTAGCCCCCAAAGCTGGCTCCCAGATTTCAGAAACATGTCCTACAGATCGCCTACCTCCTTGAGCAGATGATGCTCCAACTGCTGACCAATCCGAATACAATTTGTCTCGAGACACGTTTTCATTGCTTCCACCAGAAGAAATACCTGCCGATGATGTTGGATGCCATGAGACATCGCCAACCGTTTCAGGTTTTGTAGATTCCAGACTAACGGGAGAATTCGCTGATCTGAGTCGACACGGTTTAGGGATATTATCCCCGTCGCCAAAGTGCATCTCATTCCAATTTTCTGTACAAAATTAGTCATAGTAGTTGTAAAACATTGTTAGTTAACATAAATAGTATAGCAATAAAAGCATCTATCGGGAGAAACTTACTCGAAGCTGGTGCATATCCCCGACTTTCCTCGCCACTTCCTGGTTCAGAACGCATGCGCTGTAAATAATTATGAGAAGTCCCACTGCTGCTTACTGGAACTATAGATGATCTGCCAGCTGTAGTCATTTGTTGACGGTACTGCAACGGGGTATCATATGCGCCTGAAGTTAGCGGCAAATTCAACGTATTAAAGATGTCCATTCCATAATTAAACATTTGTGAGCTCTCAGCACCGGGTCTTGCCATATTCCGAGAAGGATTCCCAACATATGAAGGTCCGTTAGCGGAGGCACCGCTAGAACCTGCAGATGACGTCATAACGTTTCCTGTGCCATTTCCATTTCCAAGAGAGAAATATCCTCCGTCATCAGAACTCCGATTGGATAACCCAGGAGAAGCTGAGGTTTGAAATCCATCAAAAATGGAAGAATATGAAGGCGGCATCATATTTCCAGACGAGTACAACGGCCCATCGTTTGCAATGGAGGTAGACGAGGCAGCAACAGATGAAAACGTCTGACTAAGTCCTCCTCCAGCAGCAGCCTCCAAAGAATTCTTCCTGCTCCAAATGTCACAGCCATTATCGGGTAAGGCTCCCCAATTGTTATTCATTGCCATGACATTTGTACTTGGGTTTGACATTGTCCTAGTTGGTGGAGTGTGTTGTCGCCCTGGTTGGTGTTGATGCGCACCTTGCTGTGGAAGTTGTGTCGGATAAAAGGATGCCGTAGGTGAAATAATTCCCC
The DNA here is from genome assembly GCA_034696835.1 of Lepidocyrtus lignorum. NCBI lineage: Eukaryota > Metazoa > Arthropoda > Collembola > Entomobryomorpha > Entomobryidae > Lepidocyrtus > Lepidocyrtus lignorum. The sequence continues at coordinate 5,167 of JAQGAG010001055.1, forward strand.
CACTTCCAATTCCATATCGCTGTCCAATGACGCCTGCAGTTGGGCGACGATGACGAAGACCGCTATTTCCACTGGGCGCCATGTGCATCATCTGTTGCTGTTGTTGCATTTGGTAGCTATTCCCAGACATTTGATGAACTTGAGAAAACTGGGGACTATGGCTGTTTCGAGCATGTCTGCCATCTGAATTTGACGATCCTGTTCCAACTAAATGCTCTGTACTACCAGACTTCTTATTGTTGCTGTTAGGCCGGTGCATTACAAACTCTGCAGTTTGCGCTGCCATCTCACTTAATCCATCTGCTGCCGAAGACTGAGGCGAATCCCACATAGACATATCATGATGGTGAAGAAGATGGTGATGGTGTCTACCACTTGGTGAAATTCGACCATCCATACTTTTACCGGTAACACTGGAATCATTGAAAATGTTGTTTTGCTGTTGTTGGTCTTTACGCTTCGTATTTTTCTTCTTGTTACTGCTACACAAGCCATCATCGATTGAGACTGGTGATGGAATCTTTCGGGGTCCATTTTCATCTTGCGTTGCTCCATTGTCTTGTTTTCCAGAACTACCAAGGTCTTGGCTATGCTTTTTCTTGCTATTCACCTCCTGTTTCAATAGTTTGCTACCGTTGATCAGTTTAGTTTGCTGACTAGTTCCAATAATGTCCTGCGAAGATGAATTTGTTCTTGAGCCTTTTCCTTGCTGTTGTTGATTTTTCTTTTCAGCTGTGGTAAGGTTGATGGTAGAGGGAGGTACATAAAAATCATCAGAATTTGAACTTTCAGTAGTTGTGGAGCTGGTCTCTTCCTGCTCTGCCTTGCTCGCCCCCTTCCCACCCCCGGTCACAATACAAACGTTTGGCATAGAACCCCCACCACTATTGTGACGCTTCTTTTGCTTTTTTGAAACTGCCATTGAAGAAGTACTTTGAACGTTTTGTGGTGGGTTGATGGTTGCCAAGCCCTTCTTTTTCTTAGCATTCGACAAATTGTTTGCATTAGTAGGAACACTATTGCTATCAGCACTTGTTGGAGAGTTTTCCTTATTCTTTTTACTGATGAAACCACCTGATGAAACGTGGTTGATGTCGTCCGGAGAGGAACTCTTGTGGTTACTTCTGTCAATTAGCTTCTGAGAGGATGAAACCATTGAGGTCGCTGTAGGTGTAACGGTTATCGAGTTCGACTGCTCAAAGCTCGCCTTTTTGGTGCGACGACTACGAAGCGCTGAATTGTTATTGTTAGACAAAACGTTATTTGTACCATTTGCCATCTGGCTCGACTTGTTACTGGCACTTGAAGATATTCCATTTCCGACTGCATTACTTGAGGCGTTGTTATTGGCTCCTGTGCAACTTGTTGATGACGGTGGCTTGCTGTTGTCTTTGTTTCGTTTGAATCGATTTTCCACCTTGTCATACACAGATTTGAGATCAAGCTTGGACGTGTTCTCTTTGGGGTCTCTGTAGCCAGGTGCTTCGGTATGAGGTAGCACACGGACTGTGGCTACAACCGTGGTGGAAACTACAGAGCCAGCTTCAACGTACGCCATTAGTCCTGCAGCAATCATAGCTACTGCAACGCCAATAATCAGAAAGATTTTCAAGAGTTGCTCCCAAACAGGACGAGAAATCACTGAAGAGCATATGCTCAGCATTTTGCTAGGGATCATTGCCACCAACGTATAGTTGAACTCCTTAATTTAAAAAATAGAAATATTCATTGGTTAATACAATCCTTCAAATAGGTACTTTTTAAAAATAAAAACTAGATAAACAATACGGCTACTTACTCCACCCGTGGAATCCACTAGCCGAAGAGTTCTAACAACTTTAGACATGGTAAAATCCGGCGAAAATGCGATATCGATGGAATGAGTATGATTCGGTTGAAGCGTAAAAGAATGACAGTTTAAAATTCGAAAGCCGTAGCCTTCACAGGATTCTCCAATACTATAAGATGGTCCACTAAAATAGCTACCACCTATGCCAAATGGTAACTGCCACGGGAATCCAAACAATGAAGTCTCAGGTGGATATATTTCCACAGCTCGGATATCCAAGGGGATTTCGCCGATGTTGCGGGCAATGAAGGAACGGCGAACGGTAAGCTGTGGGGGAACATATTGTCTTGTTGGTTCAGTGTGACACGCCTGAAGTAACTTTTCGGTGAGTTGGAATAAAAGCGCCGAGCCAGGTGTTCCGCTTCCAACTGTCAGTTGTCCAGTTCCAGCTCGACCTTTCGCAGAGATCACTTCAATTCCTGTCAGATTGTTCCGTAGCAGAATCACAGTGCCCGCCATATCTCTTGATTGAGGTTGAAAAACAGTGCGAAGATAGTACTTTAAACCCGGTGGAACGACAAAAGTTAATCCATGAAGGGGTGTGGGATCCCCATACTCTTCCGACGGCACCATGGCACGGAAAAGCTGCAACTGGATATCACTTATCTCGACGCTATTATTTTGCTGACTAGATGAAGATAAAACTCCACTGAATTTGAACGCACGCTCTCCAGCAGTAAAATTTCCCATTGAAAAGTTCACATTGTTGTAGTTGTTCTGCATAATCTGAACTCCAGACATAAACCTCGACCATTGCGGGCCATACTCAGTTGCCAATACAGCTTGAACTAACAGTGGGAAACTCGACGGGTTGCTCACAGGGACTTCAACGATACTCTCGTTTCCTAACGCCGTCATTGGGAACACAATCGGTCTAAGGGAGGTGACACGAGGCCAGATGTAGTTCACTTGAGTAAGCACTTTGTAGCCACCCACTTCATTTGTATCAACCCAAACAGATATGTTGGACACTAAAAAGATTCAAAAACACATGCTCATTTAAAAGGAGTTGCATATGATGTAGAAGTTTCTTATAGTTTTAAGCCCATTGTCTGTTGTATATTTATTTTCTCTTTAGCTTACCTGTGGTATCACCCACGACTTCGTAGCGTTTTTGCAAAGTGGAGAAGATTTCCCAATCAAGTTCTCCTCCGTCCCAGCCTAACCGAGCCGCTTTCATCCAAGACTTGCCAACTACAAGAAATAAGTATTTGTAATTTAAGAAAGGAATAACATAATCGTAAAAGACAAAACAGGATTAGGTAATGATAAATACTAAATATAAAAACATACTTGCTGATTCCATAGTGAAACCGGCGTAGCAATCTACATCACAAAACTTTCTAGGATCAAAATGAACTTTGCCGACATAGCTTCGGCGCATTGGCGGTATTTCAGGAGTTTCACTCGGAGATGGACTGAACCAAAGTAACTTTGGAGGTCTTGAACGAATTGCGCTAAGTAATAGGGTACGGTTGTAGGACGAACCCAAATAAAGCTTTTCACATGAGATCTTTCCCTGTAAAAGTCAAATTTTTATTATTAAAATGTCTTCAAGGGCAACCAACTTCTTAGAAGATTATAATAATACAAATCATCCACTCACGGGAAACACTTTCTCAAACACAAAAGTATCTGCGTAAACAGAACCTTTGGAAACTGCAAACCGAAATGGCACACGAAGAGTCTGATTATGATCGGTTGTAACGTAGGCCTCCCCATAAAACGTTCCTTCTGCGGTTGGCCGCCGAACGTCGATCGAAAATACAGCCATATGTCCAGGTTGTAGGAAAAGCTGAACAACATTAGTAATTGAAGCATTCCATAGGTTAGCAATAATATAACATAAAATGGACATCGATAGAGTATATGTAGATCGATTTTTAATGAAATTTACCGATTTCCTTAGACTGTCAAAGTCTTTAATCTTCTCCAAGTCCTCCTTGACACCCTTCTGCATACCAACTAGTTCGACATGGCCCCACGATGAGTTGGATCCCCATGACTTCAAACGTATCTCGACTGGATTTTTATTTTCAAGGGAAAAGTATTCCGTGTGCGTAGAATACATCTCAATCCGACCACAGTCTATCTCTCCATTTTCAAAAGTATGCTGTTGAGTAAAAAAAAGTACAATATTCAATACAACATTCGTAAATAAATCTTTATAGAAAGTGCATTTTGCGTGAAATGATAGATTTTAATATTATTTAGGCTGACGTACCATTTGCAATTTTCCATCATAACACATCAGTGGCAATTTAATGTCGGTTATGTTGCTTTTGACGGTAACTTCAATTTTATTACGAGCATCGCAAATTTCCCCTCTCCGTTGAATCTTCATGGAGAAAATTGTCTTCTGCTCACCTGGTGGGATAATGTGTGTCTGATTAAAGCTGTTTACTTTAACCAGATCAGGGTGACTTACTGCAACTTGATAGATGGCAACAGTTGCAGGAAAGTTGTTACGAACACTGTATAAATAAACGTTAGCAATTAGTGATTAATCAGAATGTACAAACATTAGCATTGAAAGTTCAACAGTGTTTGTGAAGAATGCATCAGTTAACCTTACATACCTAAAATTTCGAGGAGGTATAAGATCAGACTTAACAAAAAAACCTAAAGAAGAAGCGTTGTATTCGAGCTCGCCATACATAACGGTTGCTCGAAAGGGAACGGTTACTGACTTCCCACACTCGCTAACAATTTGGATCATTCCATGAGAGTACTTGGGATCACTGGCATGGGAAGCTAGAAGTTTGAACATATTATGTAATGTCTTCAATGTCTAATGAATCAATTATTCAATAGAATTGAAATGCAACAGTATTTATCACTTACGATCAAAAGTTACAAGGGCTACCACAGTCGATACTGAGTTATCTGGTTCAATCACAACAGGGCGAAACTCAATTTTTACAGCAGGGTTTGGAGCTCCTTTTACAGATACAGATTGAACGTTGACAGACTGACGTTCCGCGTTAATAATGAACAACGACAAGGTTTTGGGTTTGTCTGTCTGGACAAGAAGTCCAAAATCCAGAGAGTCTTGTGCTGAATACATTCCCGGCTCCGAACTGACTTGAACCTCAACAGGTAGTAGTAAGTACTCTGACGATTCTGAGGTGCTGTTGACTCGAATTCTAATAAATATAGCGAAATCAAATTTTTTTAAATGTTATCGAGTTACCCCGAAATCAAATTTTGGCAATATGAATCATTTTTGCCTTGTACTCACTTTATGAACCCCGTATGGTTACCATCGGATTTCCCTTGAAAACTGCCTTTCATGACAGGCTTTGTTTCAAAGGGTTCGATGGCCCACGCGCTACCTGTAGAATCCTGCCCTCCATCATCTGGGAGCTGCAGATGAAAGTCTGCTCCACTAGAAAGCATCTCCACTACTTGGATTTTGGTGTCATGCGTGTTGTGCATGGTAATCAGCGGTTCGTAGGTCCCATTAACGGGGATGCGGGCCCCAACAAGGGGTTTCAGTCTATACGGATTGGGCAATCCAAAGCCCTTCACCTAAATCATTGATAAATTGAAAACAATGAAAACATGCCATTATCTAATGATTTAATTCTAATCACTTATCCACGTAGCTCATTTAAACATTGTATTCTAGTAAATAAGTACATCAAATAACGGTACGATTAACTCACAAAATATTTAAACAGTCCCTTCGACGTATGAATGTACAAGTTAGACTCTACGAGACCCTCCACGCGGCTGAGGAAAACAACTTCAAACGTTGTATTACTCTCTGGACCGATTACCTATAAAATCAAACGTACATAGAAGACCGTTCATTAAAACCAGTTTTATCAAACATTACTCATTAATTACTTATTATCTGTGTCGTAATTCATGTCATAATTCAGTGCATTCGGAACTGCATAAACACCTTATCTGCGAAAAACGACGAGTGGAAATGGACAGTGTTGCCCGAGATAGAGATCAACTTGAGGTTTTCGTTTTTCAGTCGGTTGTCCACTCTGACTACACCCAAGCGGGGTACACCAACAGGACTGTATTGGAAACACAAACAAAAATAAAATAAATTGACATATTAATGGACAATATCAATATAATTTGCGAGTGTTTAAAATACATTGGTAATAAAAGAAATATCAACTTTATCTAATTCTATCTAGTATACGTCAATACTTCTGATAAATAATTTTCCTACATTTGAATCAGATGAAATTATAAGTTTTGACAATATCTTGATTTGACATATTGGTAGCAGAAATAACTCTAGTAAATAATAAATAATTAATTAATTTCATGCACCAACATTTTTCCTTCTTTGAAAATGTATGGACGACTTTTAAAAAATATGGCGATAATCTTATCACCTC
>JAQGAG010001056.1:0-11380 GCA_034696835.1 Lepidocyrtus lignorum
AATTGGCCATGTCAGAAGGTGACAACGTATACTGTCATGTCATGAGAAAGCACTCTCCTAATTAAAACAATTTAACTGAAAATGAAAAGACAATTTGGAAAAGAGTTCTGGATTCATATACTTACACTTTATGCTACTAGGTATGTTACTTTCTGCTCACTAACTAACTTTTGAATGTTAGAAAAACGAATTTTACAAAAGTCCGAAGTAAATTATTTTACATAAATCATTTATTTGCATGTCACAAAAACGTAGAATGTGAAGTCATCCAAGGTAAAATTGTCAATTTCGGGGGTCCAGTACAATTATTTTTTCTTTATCAAGTAATGAGTTAGCTAATGAAATGGTTGCATCTTGATTGAAAACATACTTTTTGATGATGGATGTGTCCTTTTTCAGCCCAATTCAGCACATATCAGAATCATTTAAAACGATGAAATATAGATTGAATTGGATCATTACCACTGCGTGGCAAATAAAACGAAATGGAAACGCATTATCAGAAGATTAACTTGTCATATATAAGTATCAATCGGCTCATCTAGGCATTTTTATTAGGCCAAATGCCCTTTTATTTCAAGGCTTTCTGACTCATTAGGGGCTATTTAAGACTATAAAGAAATATTTTAAACTTGCGATTGCTTTGTTTTCCCCATTTATACAGTAACTCATTTTAAAGTGCATAATTAACAAGTAGGGATATTGTTAGGTTCAAAATACCCAAAACTGTACAAAACAGAACAGGAAATTCGATATCTATAATTAGAAGTGCAACAAGAAAGGGAAGCCGGTCAATTGACAATGGGATAAAAGCTGTTATTACACCAACATACTGATTGATAAGAACCACCCATTTAAATGTTTGCATTTGTTATAATGACTCATAATGAAAAACGAATCCGCCTGCAATTTTACGATCTCCGTACGTGACAAAAGACAATAACGGCGGTTGCAATGATGCAATGTTGAATCAATTTAAAAAGTTTAAAGAAATTTTAGCCAATTTTTAGTAAACTAACTTAAACTTGGCTGATACTAAATACTAAATTACAAAAAGTGCTACATACTTACAAAGAACAATCTAAGAACTAGACACTGCGACGACGAAGTTATAGTTATGACACAATAGACAAGCGTTTTCTTGATAAAAAGCCGTTAAAGTGTAAAGGGCAAGCGTTCCTACCCCATGACCTTAAAGGGGTACCTCCGCATCTAATTTATATCATACATCGTTTTACTAACAATGACAATGCAATACGCAATGACATAATGTTATACACTGTGGGAGATGAGACCGTGTGGCTGTATTTCTTCTTGAAGGAGCTAATTATTTTCAATACCTCGATGCCAAATGAACTTGATCCTTAATTGACAACAATAGCGTATAGCACACGGCATAGCCAATGCTAGAAGTCTCAATTTAACAAGGTAATGGAAGGGCAAAATAAATTTTGTTAACTGTTGTGTAATAGCCCCTTATTTCTAATTAAGGTTTAAAATTGCTCCGACAAACATTTACTGAACTGGGGAATATATTTAGATCGAATTTCAAGAACAGGAACAATTAAATTTATTGTTAGGAAGGTACTACAAATAGCATGCTCAATTTAAATTTACGTCTTTCCATGCCCATATCAATACCCTTAAAAACAAAAAAAAGTCCAAGCATTTAACAGTAATTTACTCCCTAAAGTACACTTATAATTTCCTACGTTTAATTTGAATAATTATTTCTGACTATGAAGTGTCCAGTATAGGTCTAACAAAGTTCTAAGGACAAAGGCAACGACTCAAATAAGTGCCCATTCATCTCCTCCCCATTTTAACCTTTTATTCGTCCAGTAAGGTGAGGCGTACATATATGAAGTTGTAATAAAATGATAAAAATTCACAAAAACAAGCAGATCAACATCTTATTCCGTGCCAAAAGCTATGATTACAGTTCGCACGAATGAGGTTTACTTTGCTCAAGCCAAGAAAATTCCCACAAGTGGACCTGCCACACCACGCAAATGCCGCATCACACAAACCTCTCATTATCTACACACTTATTTGTTAATCCTGCGCATTTCAGAAGTTGACCTTTGCAGATAAGCACTGATCGACTATTTGCCTGAAACGTGCACGGGGCACATTGCAAACGCCAACTAACCTACGCACTTACATCAACAGAGCGTTAAGCCCAAGTTAATAGTAATTAAAACGTATCATAGCATCATCTCACGCTTTCCTATAAGAAGTGCTCCAAGTCGAAGGCTGCCATTCATGAAAAAAATTGTGATGGCTCACAACTAACAACATAATATCTATCCTACAACAGTCGTGTCAGAACGGAAACTACTACGTCAAATTATCACGCTATACTACAACCAAAGTAGAAACTTGGAATACGAATATTTTACTCATTGTTGTGGGAAGGGCATTTAAAATTGACTTTTTTAATACATTTATGACCATTCTTCCTCTCTGGCACACGCCAATCTTGAAATCGTAATCTTTAGCTTCTTTTCTATCATCACTCCTCACCTTTGTGCAAGATTAACCAGCATTTAGCATTTAGAATTTTAACTTTACACATTACAAGAACAAACCTTCTTCAGCCAGCCACCCGTCCCCTCCGACCAACGTTATCATCGGCATTTTAGATTGATGCCTTTGTTTGCATACTGTCATTATTAGTGTTCACCCAACTGGAAGTGTAAGTGGAATCTGCACTCAGAAATCTATTGCATTGTTGCATCTTCCAACTACAAACCAGTCAGGACTCACTCTTCTGATTGACTGACGCGATTGTTTTCGCATGAATGAAAAGATGCATCAGCATCAATCAGTCAGACTAACGTAAAAATCTATTGCATAATCAGGAAATGTTTCAGTGATTGTAGTGCACTTGACCACTGACATTCATTTGGATAAAAAAGTGGCTCTGTGATATTGATAGTTTAGGTGTGAAATAAATTACAAAGATGCGGTATCTCAACCCTTTTAGTCATCAAAAGCGTCATTATCGCCATCGGAATAGCTTATCAGTTTATCTCTTGTGGATTTTAACGTTTTCGCAGTTATTCTCTTACTCACTTGGATTCTTCTTCCCTTTGTTTGGAAACTTCTTTAATAGATTTAGGGGTAATGGTAATAATAATAATAATGGTCAGAATGGCGGAGTTAGTTTATTTAGTGGGGGTAATGGAGGGGATGGGAATGCAACTTTAATTCGAGTTCCAATGCTTCGCTCCGCCCCGGAGAGGAGGGTGGATGTGCTCACGACAGTTATCAATACTGCGGCCAGGGATGAGCCGAGGGTTATAATCATAGGAAATGTGAGTACGACAGCTGCGGCGGAAGCACTTCTCAATTCGAAATTGATAGTGCCGACTGCGACTTCTATGACGAGTTCCGTTTCATCGAGTAATAATGCGAGATTTTACGCGAGCCCTAGGTCGTCTTCGGTGAGAATTTAAGTTAACTTGCATAACTGTAAAATAACTGTTGAATGGTCTTGATACTCGCAAGATAATTAGGTACGTATTGGACCACAGGACCCCATGCATAGCTAGCGTGCACATAATTACGGATATCATTTTTTTTTCATTTTCCAGCTCACGCTTCCCTTCACCCCCAATTTGTTCGGGATGATGTCTTACGTGCAAGCTCTCAAGGATATAAAGCGCAATTACTTAGTCCAGGAAAAAGAGAGGAAAATTGACCTAATTCATCCTGGGGATCACAGCGATCTCATGACTAGAGTGTTAAGGACGCTCATTCAAAAGGTCGTGAATAAATACCAGAAGCAGACGGAAATTCTCAAGCTGAAAATAATAAAACGGACTGGAAAACTCCAGAAATTCCTTCAGCTGCCCATGGTAGCTGGGGTAATTGCTGCGGAGCAAGCTGCTGATCTATCTAGACAACCGGTTGGGCTGGGAAAAGATGGGTTGTCGATTGTGGCTGCTGTACCAAGTGGAAAACATATTCCATCCATTGTGGACAGATTTTTAATTTAAATCAAAAACTATAAATAACCTGACCACCATACTTAACTGGCATAAAAAAAAGTTTAAACTCGTTACCTGTATTTATCTTAACATTAGCCTTGACAAGAATTTTCAATATTTATGTTGCATAATATATGTAATTCTATATATTTTTGCGTTTATGCGTAGCAAAGTTGTTTACTTTCTCATGCACCTCCATGCGCCAATATTGCCCGAAGGATGAATACCTATGTACGACTGTGATTAATTAGCTCGTTGTATGAATTTCTGCTATAGAGTATTTGCTAGAGTTTGTAAAGCGAGTGAATAACCAACCAATCTCCATAATTTATTATTGTATTACATAATAAAGCTAGATTAAAATTTTATTTCCATACTCCAGCCTATTTACATTTCTTCAATTCACAAACATGAAAAGCTTGAAGAGTATGATAAACTATCTATTTATAATACCATTTCTATTATACAGATACAGAACAGGAATTATAATTATTGTTAACATATTTATCCACACATAAATTACCTACGCAGTTACTGTACAAAGCTACAATATTTTTTTCTAGAGATGAGAGACCAGTGTGAAATTCTGAATTTTACATTTGCTCAAAAAAGTGGAATTGCTCTTCGCCAACTCTCCAACTAACGAGCATCACACTTGAAGCTATCAACAAGGTTATTAATACTCCGTAATTCGAGAACTGATTAAAGGCAAGCAGTTTTGGAGAGGCATTGCATCCCTCGGTCCTACAGACGCATTCTGTTGCGGGGTAGCTCTCCCCTTGAAGAAGATTGTCGAATGTGGACTGCTGGCAGAATGATCTTTCGTAGGATTGGGCCGCACAGAAACGTTGCACGTTTACCATCCCATTGTAGCTTGAGGTCTTCTTCCAGCATTGTGGATCTATTCATAATAATTATTTCAAAAAAGTGATCAGACTTAAATATGAATTTACACATGGCTATATTCAATTCAATATTTTAAAAAAATTATTTAAAAGTTGGAACACCCACGGTTGCATTCTGTTAAGTATCTCGAGGGTGGAGGATTATTCAGACATTCTCTGTCTCCTCTTCCGTCCATCCATTGGCAGGCGTAGCATTTCAAGCCTTTAAAAAATTAAGATAAAAAAATTAATTATCTTCAGACTACATTAAAACGTCTGCTTCAAGTGTACTATAAATATAGGTATATGCCTTGAACATACCAAAGGAATACTGCAGCACATTAAAACAAAACAACACCAACAGCGATACAGAGACTAATCGCCCACTCTCCATCCTACCTTAAGTAGCTGGAAAAGCTATTTATTTATTGAATAGGGATCGCACGTCACGTCACAAGCTTTTTAAAAGCTTATTTAATTTGCAAAAAATCTCAATAACACCACCACCACCACAAGAAGGGAGTAAAATCGACTGTAAAAATAATGGGCCTTAATGGGCTTCTCTCTCGAGTTGCACTTTAAGGTTCCCCTCCGATCCTTTTTCACTGAGAACAATAGCTGAATGCGTAGAATTGAATGATCACTCATCCCTTTTTATTTACCTGACTGACACGCACAATTCGACTTTTCGTGTGTCTTATTGCCAAAAATATTCCCAAATTCTACGTTTATGTATTCCCCGCTTCCGATTCCCATCCCCATCCGAGTTCATCTAACTTACGCCACCAAACAAACAAAACGTTCTAGGGAGAATCACACATGTATTATGGATCCATCCATGTATGAAATTTGCATGGAATTCTCATTCTCATGGCTTGGCTTAACTGATTGGAAAAAAACATTGTTTGTTGTTGTTCGTCCACCCCACCTCATAAACATCTATTTAAGCTGTGACCTGCCAAACTGTCATTCTTACAAGTTCATTTACATTCATGTTGTCCAGCGAGCCGCTGGCTACTACGTCGTACCTATCTTTTCATCAAATCGATTGTAACGGAAGTTTACCAGCCAAAGTCTGATAAAAATTGACCATTTAGATAAACAAAAAATGTTGGATTGTGGAGGGCTTGCATTATATAAAACGGAGTTTTCAAAAAACATTTTCTTCGAAAGCGTCCATAAGTAAGATGTATTCTTGAGCTTCCGTTCAATATGGGAGGAGGAGGAAGTAATGAACCATTTCCAATATTCCAATTCTCAATGCAAAAAATAGCTGCATATAATAATGGAGTTGGAATTGAATGCCCGTCCCTATTGTCATGGTCTATATAGGTATGTCTCAATCCAGTAAATGTGGATGGAACATTTTTATTACTTTTTTTATCAACCAGGTTAGTCCTTTCAGTGATGTTTGAAGCCAGATAAGAAAGGATGTAAATATAGGGTAAAAGTGCTTTATTCTCACTAAATTATAGAGAATGACGCCTGAAAAATTGTACGTTGATGGGAATGACATGCACATTGTCCTGTCCTCGATTTTTTATATGTTGATGTACAAACAACTTGAAGTACTTTCTTGGAGCAAATTGGGATGGGACTGTGTATTATTGGGGAGGATTTTTTTTGTCGATTTTTCCTTGCTAAGGAATGAAAATTGAAGTGGTGAAGAAAGAGTCGCAAAAACTAATTGAGTTGATGGAATATTAATGAGTGAATTGGAAAAGAAGTTTTCTCACTCGTGGAAAATTATAGGTTGATTATGAAAAGCGTGCTGGACTATTGGCTTGTTGGCTGAGAAAGCAAGCTTAATTTGTAAAATATTAATGGGGTACAATGTACAGTCGAATAGCCCCGTTTCCGGTTGGACTGACGTCAATGATCCGAAGCATGAATTGGGTGGGGCATGTTCTATTGCGACAAAAATTACGATGTGAAGTAGGCTTTCCCATCGCCTTTAAAATAAATAGTTTCATGTCTACAAAATCCTAAAATTTTGTGGAATCTAGGTAAAATTTTAATCCAAAATATAGTATGCTAAACCTAGAAATTACATGCATATACTTTTTGCATTTGTTTCTGATTCTGATATCCTTGCAAGTATTCCTTATCTGGAGGCCATCACGAACCTGGACGAATCGTTATGCATGCATCGAGACCTCTGAGTCAGAGGCTCTGACTGAAATAAAGTGTTTTCCAATTTCAATTCCAGCGTAAATGGATGCAATGCTTTTATTAGGTCACGCTATGAGTTCGAAACCGGCACAGATATGCATAGAAGATATAGGTAAAACTCGTAATAGTCGTATAGGGAAGTTTTATTGCAGCATCGGAGTTACCTTTGGAAAGCGCTTAAGACAAGACTGATGTTCTAGACGCCTCACCATCAGCAATAACTGATTTTGTGGTGAGAAATATTTGTATATAGGTAATGGGATTAAAGCCAACCTCAATTAAAGCTTTCTAACCTTGTGCTAGATCGCAGATTTATATTATGCCACATCGTTTTTAATAAATTCAAATAAGTTGGATGCAAGTATTGGAATTGTCTAATTAAATAATTTTTTTCGTTAAAGATTTCCAATACTCACCTAATTGAATATGTCTCATATTACCTTAATATTGATTGCTTAGTCATTACCTCGTACAGTGGTACAGTATATGATTACGCCCGAGCAAACTATTACGAGATCAATTTTAGAAAGCATCATAGCTTCACAGGTAAAGGATATACTTATTTGTACGAAATGAAAATTAAATTAAAATTCTAAAAAAAATGACGTAAGTGACACCACCCTGCTGTCCAACTCATTAGCTTTCGATAGTCTGTCTTGACTTCATGCTCACTTCGCTGTAGCAGCTCTTGATCTTAAAAATACCTTACCTAAATCAAAAAATTGCTAGACTAGCTCATAAAATGACACATCCACCATCGAATAAAAACAATGACCTGACTAATTTTATCAGGATATTTTTTAACTTTACTTACTACATGGGTGTAAGCCCGTTTCGTATAATTCCACCAGTGAAAGATGGAAAGGGATTTCGGTTAGTTAGTTGGAGACCACAAAAGGTATTTCGGAGAATTTAATATGTTGCATTTACCTATGTGTATTTATAATAAATGATATTGAAACTAATAATAGGTAATATGCGGAATTATGAGCTGCCTCTGCATAATTCGCATGCTTACGGAACTCAGGATGAGCTCAATCCAGCCTGGAGAGTTTGCCTTGTATCCGGAGCTATACTTTCGAATGATTCTCCGGATATTTGCTTTTGCATACAAAGTCACAACTTTGAAACGCTTTTGGATGAACAGTGGAGACTTCAAGCGAGTTTTGGACTATATTAAAAGCAGTTCTATGCTACCAATCCGAAAATTAAAGGTTTCAGTATTGATATTTTTGGTTAAAAAATGCCTTACAACCTTGCATGCCAAAAACCTATTTTTTAAATTGCTAGATTCAAACCGCATCTGTCATAACATTTGTATTTGGACTTTCTGTCGGAATGGCGATTATGGACTTGCTGACTGGGACGACTTTTGTTGGCCCAACCTGGAGACTCACACCTAGTTGGTGGTTCCGTCAACTGGTGGCTCATGCGAGGTACACTTTTCTAATGGGACCGTTTCCACAGCTGGACAAAGCTCCAGAAATGAAGGAAATCCATGGAATGGACATATTTTTGGCTGTTATTGCCGGAGCAAGCTACTTCCAAAGGTATAAAATTAGCTACATATTATTATGCGCAATTGGAATGAAAAATTGAAATAAGTAACATACTTTACTATACCAAATTTTCACGCATTTTTATTATGCACTTCGTGATCAGATATATCAGTGGATTGTTCAGCGATCTATGCATCCTTTCTCATGTCCTCACACTTTGGTCGGTGGTTTCTGCCTTTGTCCGAAAGAATAGGGATGGGATGGATGATTTCGAGAATACTAATTTAGGTGCAGTTGGAGCTGGGGGAAAAGATATCCCATATTTTAAGAGACAGTGGAACACTGTGTACAATGAATACAAGGCAGTTCGAAAACTGGCCATGTTAATCAACAAAGCATTGGGAAATATTGTCACCGGCTTTATGGCCGAAGCGATCATATTTTATTCAATAAATCTGGATGTGACACTGGTCACTGTAGATTTGTACAAGAAACTTTACATGTGTTACTTTTATTTCAATACGATCAGTATCTTAATTGCATCTGCTGATATTTGTAATCAGGTACGGTGGATAAGGAAAATCGTAGCTGCTTTCCCCAAGAGAATAAAGTTGGGGTTTCATATATCTTTTTTTTTGTTTTGCAGATGGACTCGTTGAAAATTTGGCTTGCTAATGATGAGAACCGTAAGGATGTGCCATTTGATGAAATGCAGATTGTTTTGAATGAGATTCAGTCAAATCATATTGGAATTAGAGGAAGTGGAATTTTTACAATCACTTATTCATTGGTAGCGAGTGTAAGTGGTTAAGTCGTACTTTAAATACTTTTTTAAATGTACATATTCCAGATCATTATACATAATATTTCACGTATACGGACATGCGATAAAACGTCTTAAATATATTTGATGAACTTTTTGTTGAAGTATTCAAGTTTGATTGTGACCTACTTCATCATCAGTGTACAGCACAGGAATCAACTCCAACCAAATGCTCTGGATGGATAATGAGACCCGAAATAGATGTTTTTAAAATAAGGATGATTATAACGGATAGTGGAGACCAGTTTCTCAATTGTTTTATTGTGTAACCATTGTTTGTGAATGTAAACAATAAGTTTACTTCTAAATTGATTTAGAAGTTTTCTTAAAAATAATCAATTTTTTTGTAACCTGCAATCTTTTTTTGTTTCTTTTACTTCTTACTCTGTTTTCATTCTAGAAGACAAACAACCATGAAACTATAGACCTAAACATTGACAGATAAAACCACTAGATTCACATGTGTAATTCATACCATTTTTCAGCACTGTTTTCAAATAAAATCAATGAAGCAATGTTTAATAAGGTTATTATTTTCATTTCCTGTATTATTCTCTGAAATCGAGCATGAGCTACACGCAAAACGGTCGAATAGGAATTGAAATTAAAGGCGCTGATAGGTAATGAGTTGGCACACAGGAAGTGGCTGCCCTTGGTACGTTGTACTAAAAAATATCTGCTATAACGGAGTTTTTTTATACCTTCAGCACAATTTGAAGCAGAAGCAAAAATTCAAAAGATATATTTTGATTCATGAAAACTAAACAATTTGGTAGTTTTATGCGCAACACAATGATGGAAAGGGTTTTCACGACAGGTCTTTACCATTGTTCACCACTGGAAAGTTGTTGAAATCAGTGACATCAAAACTTGGCCCATTTTCAGAGTCTCTCTCATCGACATCAACGTTACCTCTAGATAGTTGTAGACTTAAGCTTACGAATTTCTTTAAAATCTATTTTGACATCACATACTACTTATTCGTCAGTCCGTTTAGGTTGGTGAAGGATTCAGGTACTGGATTGTACTTTACAAAAATATGGAGACCGCAGCAGGTAAAAATGTGCAAATAGACTGCTTTTTACTAATTTGAAATCTGACTAGAAAGAATAATAATTTTTTAATTTAAGGTATTTTCATTATTATTTTTATAGGTAGTCTGCGCAGTTCTAAATATTTTGTCACTCTTCCGGCTATTAGCATCCATTCGGTCAAGCATTCCTTCAATAGCGCATTCCTAACAAGAAATCCAGCTCCCTATTTTACCATAGTCCTTAGTGTTGTTGGCCTTATCTATAAACTTGTAACTTTAAAAAGATTTTGGTTTCACAAGGAAAAATACCAAAACATTCTCAACGTCATTTTAAACGAATCAGATCTACCTAATAAAAAAACAAAGGTACCGACATTAATCTCATTACTAAAGATACTACGGTTCAATCAACATCAATGGGGCAGTGGATGCAATAAATTTTATAATTTACTCTAGATAACAAACCCATATTTCATCTGCACCATTTTTTGCATCACTGTGCTTCAAGCCACAGCTTGTATAATTGGTGGGTATTCCTTTGTTGACCCAATTTGGACATGGACTCCATCATGGTGGCTAAGGCGTCTGGTTGCATTCGCGCATTTTGCTATTGGGTTTGGGGACCGCCTCAAGCCGAATGTAGCTCCTGAGTTGTCTCACTTGACCTTTGGAGATGGAGTTCTTGCTGTGCTCATGCTTCTCTCCGAATATGAAAGGTGAATACTAGTAGTTTCCTAAACTCTAATTAGATAGGCTAAAAAAATGATGGCACTTCAAATGAGCTGACGGTCTACAAAACGACTGATTATTACGTACCTGTAAGGTATGTATTGGTTTTGGCTCGGATCCGTCTGTCCGTCCGTCTGTCTGTCCGCACTCTAGCGTCTAAACGCGTACACCGATTTTATTCAAATTTGACACAGAGGTACAAATGGTAAATGGGAAGAACTGTATTGTTTTTGGGGTCAATCGGA
>JAQGAG010001057.1:0-11374 GCA_034696835.1 Lepidocyrtus lignorum
CTACTTGTTTTCTTATCTTGTCAATCCAGCATCCGCCGCAAAAATATATATCTATAATTCTTTTAAGTTTAGCATTCATTAAACAATAATCTAGTCTATTATTAATACAAACAATGGGGATCATAAGCAGGAGTGAAAGAAAGTTTAAAAACAAAAAAATGCACAGGAAAAATCTTGGCTGGAGGTACGAAGCCCGCACACGAAGAACTCTCATCTTATCAACACTCACTTCAGTGTCAGTGCCACAAGTGGAGTGCTCATAATTTGTAAAAAAAAAGGGAAAATATAATTATATTTTCGTTCTTTATGAAGTGAGAGAAAAAGCATAATAAAAAGATGATCAAAAACGAAAAAGGCTGAAGATGAGTCGGTTGGAAGTTTGAAATGTCTCGTTTGTTTTTCCATTTCATAGCTCAAGTGGACTATTTACGCTAAGTAAAATAGGCTAATTTGAAGAAAAAATCTCACAATTGCTTGAAATGACTCATCACTGAAAACTAATATCTTGTTTTAAAAAATTAATTAAATCTACATAGATCAATTTTACAAAAGCATTTTCCAATTTCTAATCTTCCTCCACCAAGCACAAACATAACTCACTCAACTTGCATAATGTCCCTACTTTGCTTTCATTTCTAAAAACATTTCCAAACAGGGAACAAGATTATTTGTAAATACATCAGGGTCAAATAAATCTTAATTTCTGTCTTTTCTCATGCCACAAATATGCACCGTGCTCTGTAATAAATGCATATTAGGCTGACACTTCAATGTTGAACTTGTTTCCACATCCACAACTCCATTTTTGCATCCATCTGCATCTCTCATCCTCTCCGAGGAGTAATAAATGGGAATACTTTCGCAGGCTCATATAAAAGACGGGCGAAAAGGGGTAATGAGAAGGGGGAAGAAGGAACAAAGTGCATGGAAAGTGGAATACCGACCAGGACAAAAAAAATTTGGATGAGACGAGATGAGTAATGCTTCAGTAATGAATGCATCCTGTTCTTTTTCTTTCCCTCTTGTCTGACATAAATTATCACTTTTGCTCCCGTATTTTTAAAGTTGCGTTGATTGTTGTTTGGTGTTTATAGGTAATAAAATTTAGTGAAGAAAAAATGTAGCAGTTTTACCAGTCAGCAATTTATAATTCTCTTTTGAAATAAATGGAGGATGAAGGGAAAGGAGATGGAGAACAAATAATAACCCGTATTTATAAACCCATTAAGCATATTATACATAATTTATGGTTGGGAATTGTGTTGAGTTGTATGAGCTTATTTTAGGCTTAATTTTTTGTCGCTCTGGAAGAAAATTTCTGGACCACATTTTATGAAATAATCTTACGAGCTGAAAATATTGCTTAATAGGACAGTCGTAGCTCAGTGTATAGTTTGGATATTTTGTAATGTGTCGTTCTAAAAATGTAAACACATTGTAATCACACATTGTGACACATTCTAATGAGATAGCTGAACACAAATATGAAAGATAAAACAGGATATTGTGTGGGACTCAAAACTGGAACAAAACATTTTTCTCCTCGATGATTCATGCTGATCAAGTCACATTATAAATATTCTCTAAACTAATTGCGATTTAGCTATCTGCATCATACACAGGCTTGTGATAATGGGGAAGGTCGAGGAATCAGGAGATGGAATAAAATACGATTATTGTGGGATGAAATTCGGGTTGAGGATAAAATTTCTGCTACATAAAATCCTTTCATCCGTCACATATCTATCATGTCTTTTGTACAACTGAAATCCGCTGCGATGACATACCTAATATGAAAAAAAATTACATAGGTAAGTAGTAACATTTATTAGTAGACTCAGGTGGAAAAATAGATTTAGCTATCCACTTTTAGAAATCCACAGGAGAGATTTGCTTTTAAGAAAGATTCTTTACGTAGAGTTATTTATAATCTCAAGAGGGTGGACACGAATTGCAAATTGCAACATACCATCTTAATGTAATATGTGCCAAGTTTCTAAGATTAATATTCCAGCGGCGGGCAAGTCACTCGCAGTTTCGTAATAATTGCCCAACCTATGATTCTAGAGCCCTTATTAATTATGGGAAAATTTAAATACTGGTCGATTTTAAATAGCATTATGACACTTTAGATGGTTGTTGACAGTGTATAGCGGGGATTGAATTCAGGAATTCAAAACTTCGTGAAATCAATTGCTTGAATCTGGAAAACGAGGAGTATTTACAGCGGGTGCTTCCAACAGAAATTATGAATGAGGATAAAATTATCAAAGGATTATCTCAAACCTCATGAACTTAAGTTTAATGACTTTTTTAAAAAATAACTGTTTTATCTCAAATTTACGTTTATTATGCTTCCCACTCTGAAAAATTAATTTTTCTCTTAACCTAACTCACCAATTAAATCTAGTTTTTAGGACAGCAAACATTCATTTTCATGTGCCTTTTTATCTTTCACTTTTCTATAAAAGCAGTGCTCGTGTCATTCCTCACAATGAAAAAAAACGGGGAAAAGCGACAAAGACAAGTCTCTTTTCTTTCCTCTTTCCTTCTGTTTCTTACAGCTTTAAAGAAAAAAACGTCAACCAGACATGACAGCCGTCACCGAGTCTGCAAATTTTTTAAATTGGATTTTATTTTCCAGCTGTCGTCACCTTGTCCATGTCTATAACTTGATGATGAGTTTAAGCCGTTCAGTAGGAACTTGGCTTGAGAGGTGCCTTTTGTAAGTTACTAGAAATGACTTGTCCGTCTGTCTGGAATAAAAAGTCTGCATATAGAAATTTGAGTTTAAAAACTTACTATATTGGTTTCCTTTCTGTAAGCATATATATATAACATTAACAAGCCAGAATAAACGACACCTGTATTGTATTCCAGGTTGTAAGTAGTAAATACAAATATTAACGGAGTTGTAGTATGTTAACTTGAACTATAAATTTAAAAAACTAATGCCAGTTTTCAACATATTTGTCAGCGTTTATTATTCTCCCATGGTGCAACTCAGATCCGCTACTGGTGCTGATGAGATTTGATGATGATGATGTCGGATTCCCTTCCTAAAGGAAGGAAGTAACGTTCTCCCATCAACATTACAAGAAAAACTCTCGCGTGCAATAAAAACCAGCGGAGAAAACCAGTTTATGCTCTCCATCTCCATCGTCCTTTTGTTTTTTCCTTTTTTTATTCTCTCCAAGATTCAAGATATATATTTTATTCCTTGTGAATATTCATGAAATAGGAAGGAAGAAAGGCCGTCATTCTGATTAGGCGACGGGGACATAAGCCCGAGAATGAAAATGACAAGACAGGAAGAATAAAAAAGAAATCCTTTTACTTTGGAAGGTGTCTGTCGGTGTGGCTCTCTGCGAGATGACATGTTTTATATATTTTTTTCCCTTTTCTCCCATTTTTATAACCTGTCTTTCTCCATGAATCTGTCAGTCTCTCTGTCTTGTTGTCACTCGTATATAAAAATTTTCTTTGAAAGAACAAATTTCTTCTGACGTGACCACACAGACCATGCATAACCACCTAAAGCAATCTCGCTTGGACTGCCAATGCCAAATGTCTCCATTGACTGGGCTACAGAATGCTGCCCTTTTCTTCCATCGTTTAACGAAAACAGAAAACGCATCGGGAACGCGGCATGACACTGACACTCGCATAGCGGGTTTTTGACGCTGATGGCAGGCAGGATGACAGAAAATTAAATGGAATATTATGCCAAATGACAGGACAATAAGATAGCGAAAATGGGTTTGCATTCAGAGTGACACGATGACACGTATCCAGTCACAGGTAACCACCAAAATAATGGAAATGGAATATAAAATATTTTTAGTAATAAAAGTAAATTCAGTTTTAATTAATCAAATCAGAGTAAAAATTCGTGTTGAACAGTTTTTGGAGAGGCAAAGGTAATAATTTCATTTTATTTAACTTAATATCATTCACATCATCGCAATTTAATGCATTCACAATAGATTTATGAGTGTTTTATGCATAAGATTAGCAGTAATTTTAAACATGGATAAAATCGATTCTTAATAATTTATAATTAGATGCTTTTATATATATTTTTTCGCATATGGAATAGGCATATTCTGAAAATCTAAGGATTGGAAAATGTACGATGGGGAAAGAAGAGATTGAATATAGTCATTAATTATAATAACTTATTTACACAACTTTCGCTTTTATACATGCCTTAAAAATACTAAATTATTTGGTATAGAAATCCATTAAGTACAGTCTAGAATATATGAATATCGTTTACTTTTTAAAGCTGAATGTATTTTATTGAATATATTGACTTGATAAATAAAACGGAACGAAGATCAATTTTCTGAGAACATGAATAACTTCGAGAGTTGAACGAGATGAAAAACGAGTTGTATTTTTGGGAATCATTAATTTCCACTGTCTCCCTATCAAAATGACTTACGGATGACCCAGTCTCTGGCCATACAAACTATAAAGGTAATATGGATTAAGGGGATGAGCCAACCCTGAGAAGGCTGCTGATGGAGGTGGTGGTCCAAGACCGGCCGCAGTGAGAGCTCCCAATCCACCAGGTTTCGAATACGGATGAAATCTCGCAGAGCTCAAGGGGCTCAAAGGTGGGGTGGGATAGGAACGGGAGAAAGCGGCGGAGAGAAGAGGATGAGTCCCCGGACTGTGTCCATATCTACTATGTGGATCGAGGAGGGACGCTAGAGGATCCAAAAGGGCTGAAGAGGCGGATGCCGAAGCATTCGCGTTGGACAAGCTAGTATGGGTTCGTAAATGCTGGAGGAGCTCCTCACTCGAGGGAAACCTTTTCCCACAATAATTATCCCCAGCAATCCAATTGCAAACGTAGGGATTAGTTGCAAGGGATGCGGTTGTGGAGGATGATGATCCACCGGAAGTACCACTAGCGGAGGAAACACTTGGATGGTGAGATGCAGCCAAGGCAGCAGCAGCGGCTGCAGCATGAGCCGAGTATAAACTGGCGAGAGATGGGGGTAAAGGAGGGAATCCGGGGAAGAAGCCGGGCATACCTCCAGAATTGGATAGGCTGGAGAGAGCGCTGGACGCTCCACTATGGAGGGAGGATAGGGTTTTGTGATGATCACATTGGGCACATCCTGCAGGGCATTTTCCACCCGTGGCGTGGTGATGAGCGGCTGCAAGGGAATTTAGGTGACCGGTCGCACCTGCACCAAGCTGGCACCCCGTACAGTAGGGATCTATAATCAATAGTGGAACATATTTGATTAGAAAAATGAGAGTGAAATATCCAGCGACACTCCATTTTTAGAATGGGAATGGGAAGAAATCGGGAAGACTTTCATTCAGATTATATGCATAACAATCATAAATGTACTCCTCGGAATTTAATGGTCCATTTAATTATTTCGACTTACCTCTGCAAATGCCTCCTAAAGGATCTCCTGAAGAATGCGAAGCTGCCGCTGCCTTCAACCTCGCATAGCTATGCAAATACGGCGGTATCCCTGTTCCAGCGAGGGAATGTGGGGGTGGAGGTGGTGGTGGGAGTCCAGGGTACAAACTGGAGAAATGATTACCCAAGCCCGGGTGCTTCCCTCCAAGTGAACCCAACGGAGATAGTTCCGACAAACCAGTCAGATTAAGTTTGAGACTTGCAGATGCAGAAAGAGGTATGGATGATGATGATGCTGCGGTAGTATGGGAAGTCGAGACTGATGCTACCGATGATGATGATGACGTTGAAGATTGAGATGAAGAAGGAAAGAGATTTGTCGAGTTAGCGTTGATAGACGAAGATTCATGAGACTTTGACAGAGAAGTGTCAGGTGTTGCTACACCAGCTACAGCTGCTGTCATTAACCCCGGTGATTTATTACCCCCACCGGATGATGAAGTAGTGGAGCCGCTTGGTGATAGCATTGCACTACTGGAGTTTACAGCAGGCGGGGTTAAACGTCCGCCTTTTACGGACGCTGGTGTTTTAGATCGACTCCCACTAGCACGACTATTAGGCCGGTTCTCATCTGATGAGGACGAGCTGTTCAATGGAACTTCTGCAGGGATCGTTATATTCTTCTCGGTTGGAGCGGACGAGGAGGAAGAGCCATTTGCACTGGGACTAGAAGACCTACTTCCGGTTGCTGAGACCACCGCCGATGCATTGCTGTTATTACTAATCTTTGACTTTGAATGGGACTTTGACTCATTTTTGGAACCAGATCCAGAGCCCTTACCCTTCTTTGTACTGTTCCCTCCACCAACGCATGATGATGCAGATGAGGTGGATCTTTCCGAAGATGTGGAGGACGTCCCAGCAGTCCCAGTTCCAGAATCTCGGCCTGATGAGGAGGAAGATGATGATGAGCTGGAGGAGGACGACGAGGAAGATGATAGGGAGGGCCAGAGGGGTTTTGCATTCGGGGGGTCTGCACCAATTTGGCTACATGTTTGGGCCAGTAAAGCCAACGGACTCTTTTTTGCATCCAACTGAAATAAATAAAATGATTTGCATATTTAGTTTGAAATTCGCATTTTTCTAAGGATAAAAATCATTTTCTTTCAATTCAAGTTCTTTTCAATTTTTCAACACTTTTCAATCCAACTCAAAAGAAAGGATCAAGTACTAAATGGGAATCAGGTGAAGGATGAGAATAAAACGTGTGGAGTCATTAATGCCTTGAATGAGCTGGGAAAGAAAGTGATGCGGAGGAGTTGAGTTTATGCTTTTAGTCATTTATTTTCAGATCGTTTTCCACTTTTTTCCCCGATAGAAGTGTAAATGAAAAGGGGTTAGTAGTTAGTTAGGTAGTAGGTTAGATACTATTCTGATACTCCACTGATCCTTTTCTCACTTGGTAAATGATGTTGATGGGAGTGGAGTACTAATAATCCTAGTTTAATCTGGGAAGATGTTGAGAGGCGTCTTAAAATAAACTCTGGGCTTAACTGATAATATATATTCGGAGGGATTTCTAGTAAAATGTTTAATCTCCTCTCTATACTGTTGCGTTGTGGGATAAATGCTGGGTGTAGATTCGAAAAGGATTCAAAGGAAAATGAGGATATTATCCAGGGAAGACGAAGAGGAATTATAGTCATTAATTTGAAATGGAAACAAGTAAGTGTGAAGTTGTCATTTTTTAAAATAAGAGACCAAAACCTAGAAATGGTACTTACCTGCATTACGAAGTTATAAAATCTAGATAAATAATATTTTTGTAGTATGCAAATTATTCAATATGAATTCAAATTCAATATGATCTCAAATTCCAAATGCATATTTTCTGGATGGGCTAAGATTTAATAGCAATAGTGACTGAAAATCACATAGAAAGAGACAACTATCTCATCTCATTACATTTTTATTTCATTTCATGGTAATTCTCAATATTTCTCAATATATCTATGCAAATATTGCTAATATCGTATACCAACCGACATCTACAAAAAAACAATGCCATGCTAGAATGTGCATACAACATTAGATATTCCATATCATTCCACTTTATCTCCTTTCCCCATCCCACCTTTTTCCCTTCCCTTGTTGAGTTACTTTTTCCTAATTTTTTCGCAACTCAATAAATCTCAGCCCCTGACAGTTTTATTTCTTTACGGACATATATACAGCGACAAGCTGGGAAGAGTGGAGAAACACAACAGAGAAATTAACTCAACTTTACTTCTTTCTTGTTTTATTTCCCCTCACACTACGCCTGTCTGTCCGTCGTCGTCTTTGGAAGATTTTTTTTCTCATTGGCTGTTCAATGCTACTCCTCTCCTCTAGGATAATATATGTTTCAGTTTTGGTTCTCTTTGGCTCAAATGTGCTTTTATAAAAATGTTGTCGAGAGATTTATGACCTTTAAACGCTAATGTATATATGGGCTATAGGGATTCGCAGACAGGAGAAGGACAATCTTGCCCATTCCATGAAAATCAGTTTGTTTTGGAGGAAGGACGAATATGCAAATTATTTCCTTTTATATAGTACATATAAATATACGTAATTCCCAATTTTACTCGGAGTTTTTTTCCCTCCCTCCTCTTTTCTGACATTCCCGAAAATGTTCATCCGGGAAATAGGCTTACTCAGTCAGCATAGGATATAAATTTTCCTCCTGCCATTACTTTAAATTTTCTTTAAGAGAATTCAAAAAAAAGTTTCTCTTTTTTCTGATGGCAATGGCACATTAAAAATCTTTATTTCGAGTACATATGGGGAGGACCCAAATCGGGAAAACAATAAAAGTGAATAGGTCGTTGAAAAATAAAAACAAATTCACTTCAAAAAGACATACATAGCAAACGGCTCATTTCCCATTTTGCCTCTCTTGAATTATTCGCTAACCATTTTATGACTTTTGCCCAAGCTTAAATACTTTCTTAAAAACTTCCTTGAAAATGGAATGCAACAATCAATGCTAACGATGATGACTTTTTTGACTTGACTTGAAGTAATGAAGGAGCCACCAAGAATGAAATTACCAAAGAGCAAAATAAAAATCATCAAATTTCACAGACAAGCTAATAAAACAAATAGCGATCATCATCATCATCATCACCACCACCAGTTTACACAGTCCCACACGAAGTCTTTTGAAATGAGCCTCAGCCAAAATATATAAATTCAACCGAGTAATAAAACAAGAACAAAGAGAAATGATCAAGACATTTCAACATGAAAATTCATTAAGTCCCGGCTTCCCTCCACTTCAAGGGGATAAATGGCGCATGCAAATTCCAAAATATAATACCAACTTTATTCTCACTTCAGATCAGATCAAAAAATCCGTTCCCCAATAACTCTCCCGGTTTGATGGAGGGAAAAGGCAGTTAAATCCCATATCATCACTTTGGGAGCACGCAAACAACTTTTTTTTTACGATTCTGATATCCTCTGACAAGTTGGTAAAAAAAATAGTATTGTGAGGTGGAAATAGGCAAGGCAAAGTGATTTACTGTTGCCGACCTTTCACCCTTTAAGAAAATATATCAAGTTGGTTTTTTCTCCTTCCTCTCCCAAACAATTTTATGGAGTCATGTCGACTTTGACACAATTTCTTTCTTTTCGCTCACTCTCTCGGTGCTTGTTGCACATTGAGTGAGTGAGAGAGAAATAATAAAAAACCAGCTCGGGAGTCAAGTGACTGTAATCACTACGTATATTGGACCGGGAAGAAAATGCTGTAACGTAACATGCAAGGTTATTAATTATGTTAACAAGTAAATTTCACAATTCTCCTCTTGACGCCTGACATTTTCCCTGAGTAAAAGCACAGTTAACGGGACGTCGCCAACATATTATGCCATATGCCATGTCATGGCAGAGGCCATTTAAAAAGATTAATTATTTTCTCCCTTGATACTCTGTCATTTATTATGGGCTCCTTGCTGGGCAAGCAAAAACGGGCTATATGGATATATGGATATAAATGCATTTGCAAACTTACATTTGGATTTTATAGGGGAAAAGGATAATAAATAAGTTTTTTTTGCATGTGTCATTCTATTCTCGACCCTGTTCCGCAATGCAGAAAGTGACATGGGGCATACTACAGGCTATATATTTATACCTATCGTAAGTGCACTTTGCACATGATTATGATTACAATATTACACTGTAAGTGATATATGTGACGGGATTTAAGAATTATTATGCACACACAACCACCCCATTTGTTTTTCTTGTTGACTGCCACAGCTTTAGCAATAGAGCGCCCAGCTTGAGTCACATAAGAAGGGTCCTTCTGGGAGAAAGTTGTCATTTCTCATCTTCCGATTTCCCTGTCATCCTCCCGCCCAGTATTCCACACATATGCATTCCATTCCCAGCAGTAAATTTTCCCCGTTCAAACTTGGTCCAAAAATGGTTTGGAAGTTGGAGGAATGTGATATGATATAATATGAAAGATTACAGTAGACCCTTATAACTTTTCTCCATTGTCCTAGGACAAGTTTCCAAAAATCTCCTTTGCCCGTGGCATGCATGACGTAATTTAGTAATCCCACCTTAAACATATAGGTAAGTGTAATATGTAGTCACGTTGTAATAATGTTCAACCTCGCCCATTCCCCTTAAGTGTAAGGGAGAAAGGCGCTAGCGGAGAGAAAATTATTAGTGTGATTATTTATGGGATGACATATTTTATAATGGGAGCATTCATATTATTATTAACGTCCCCTCGTTGTCCTCTTCCTCCCCAACATTAGCATTAGAAAGTTTCCCAGAGAAAAGTGATATAGCCATAGATGTACCTACCATTCCCATTACTTGTTGTGATCTCTCTCATAACACCAAAATATGTATTATATTATTATTATTACTTACTTACTCCTTCCTTTTAGCATAGTTCCCGGTGAAATGAATGAGCCATGGTGGAATTTTCATGTGACTATATTTCACCATTTTATATTCGAGAATGTCAACAGGGTGCATAACTAATGTTTTCTCTTGGTTCTCTCTCACTCCTTTTTTCGGGGAATAAAGAGGATGCGTGTTAGTTAGGCGTTTTGAGGTCCCGCATTACTACACCAACCACCATCACATCATATCATCATGGTCATAGTCATAGTCACTATATATCCGATCAACACCATATATTTTTTCCTCCTGTCACTTTTCCCTTTAATAAATTGGCTCGCTTTTCCCTCATATATGTAGCATGGCATGGCATAAGGGCAGTTTAGTTTTCTCTTGGATTTTTTTTGGGAGAGTGGCGAAGTTTACTGGTGGTGTTTTATGGGCATTATAATGTCCTTACTTGTTCCCAGCTTTACTTGCTTATTATGCGCTTTCCCATCATCAGGAAAATATATTTCAGGCCATAATATGCCACTGCTCTTTTCTCTCCGGTTTCCATATTGCTCTCTCGCCCTTGCCATGTTTATGAGGATTGGGCAACGATGGCTCTTAAAAAAGATATATTGGGGGAGAGTACACAATTTCATATTAATAACTGGGATGGGGATGGGACTACGTAGTAATAATAAAGAAGAATCATAAATTATTGGGGAAATTTTCCCTCCATTTTATTATGAAAAAATATACATATAGCAGGGACTTTCCCTCGGCAGAATAAGGACCTCTCTATGTTTGTGCTCCGGTGGCAGTCTCTCTTCTGGTGGCGGGAATATGTTCAGCTTAGGAAAAAAGATGGAATATGAGCTCCAGGCTTTCCCGACTTATTTTTTAGATTCCATCGCAATAAATATGAGGAATGGGAGAATAAAGACAAAAAATATGAAAGCCAACAAAACACGAGGAGGAGGAATATGAAAGGGGGAAATATATGGCTTTTTGGCAACTGGCAGGCGGGATGATATATGCGGGGAAATTTTACGCTTGATTCCCAACTGATATATTGGAAGGTGAAAGGAG
>JAQGAG010001058.1:0-11374 GCA_034696835.1 Lepidocyrtus lignorum
TTATTGGTAAATATATACGTAATAATCATACATAGGCTTAAGCAAACCTTACCTACCTACCCCAATCCAACCAATCCGTATGTAAAACCTAAAACTCTCTCAATCATCAACATTACCACCACACGAACTTATTATAAGCCCATTTTTCCAGAAAAATACACAATTTTTTCCTCATAAACCCAAGAAAAAATATGAGAAAAAAAACTCCATGAAAAACTCTCCATTTAGTAGTTTAACAATCGAATAGCATATATAGCTTTGATATATTCCCACAAAAAAAGCGAAGCAATTTACTATAATTGTCTGTAAATGTCCATACGTACGTGCAAAAATAAAACTATAAGTTATATACTGTATCCGAATGATTACGGAAAGTGGTGAGTAGGAAAAAAAAGAAGAGTCGAAAATTTTCGCATAGTATTATTTTAAGAAACTGCGTTATTATTACGTAGGGAAAAGGGGAGAGCAGAAGGGAAGGTATATAAATTGTATATTTCGTGTGCTATCGTTTTTAAAATTTAAATTGCGATTTTCTTGGAAAATTAATTAAATTTAGTTTGCATTTTTGTAAAGAAAAATGGATTATAGTGAAGTGGTGAGATGAGCAGGGGAAGAATATTGTGATAAAAAAAAGAAATCATGAAGCTACTCAAGAATAAGTGGTGCAATAATACGTAGAAATATATTTTGGGAAGTAGGAGAAAGAATTTGAATTTGATCACAGTAGCTCGGAATAATTTAGTTATTAAGCTCACGATGTCATCAAACGCCCCGCAACAACTCCTCCAACAAAATGACCCGACATCGAACCCAACTGCCACGGCCGCAGGGAACAACAACCTCCAGAGGAACGTATTCGTGAAGATTATCGAGGAGCCCGCATCGAAAGCTTTAAGATTCCGGTATGAGTGTGAAGGGAGGAGTGCTGGGTCGCTCCCGGGTGCTAACTCTACGCAGGATAAGAAGTCTTTTCCGAAGATTCAGGTGAGGGGAATTGGGAGAAGATGATAAATATTTTTGGAAGGGAGAAACGGGAGATGTGAACGATTCGAGTGGTATGAAATTTGTATTAACTGAAATTATTACGTACAGGTGCTTGGATATAGAGGACGCGCAGTGGTGGTAGTATCATGCGTGACGATAGACCCACCATACAGACCTCATCCCCACAATTTAGTCGGAAAGGAAGGCTGCAAAAAGGGAGTTTGCACGATGGAAATCGGTAAGCTAAATTTGTATGATTTTGAGTAGGCTTTTTTTCGGAAAACGATCAGTTCTCATTAAAAGTTGTATTTCTTCTGATAATTTTAGCAAACGATGACATGACCTGTGAATTTTCTAATCTCGGGATCCAGTGCGTGAAGAAGAAGGATATTGAAGATAGTCTTAAGATTAGAGAGGAAATTAGGGTTGATCCGTTTAGGAGTGAGTTGAGAATTTTTTAATTTCGTAATATGTCATTTTAGTAGTCATTTTGTTATGAGAAAAAATTCTATAACATTTTTTTATGATTATCTCCTATTTCCAGCCGGTTTCCACCACAAATCCCAACCCGGCTCAATAGACCTGAACAGCCTCCGTCTCTGCTTCCAAGTGTTCCTCGAAGGGCCCGAAAGAGGACAGTTTAAGGTCCCACTAAAGCCTGTCGTGTCCGAGGCGATTTATGATAAGAGTAAAAACTTTTAACCTGTTTTCAGCTTAATTATCGACAAACAGATCAGTTTTCTTAATAATAATCATAATATATCATCTTAATTGCTCCCAACAGAGGCCATCAACGACCTCACAATAATGAAGCTGAGCGACTGCACCTCCCCAGTTATGGGCAACAAAGAGATAATCCTGCTCTGCGACAAGGTCTCAAAGGACGATATCGAGGTAAGGTTCTACGAGGAGAGTGAGGACACCGGTGCTGTGGTCTGGGAGAGTTTCGGGGATTTCCAGCCGAGTGATGTGCACAAGCAGTATGCGATCTGTTTCAGAACTCCTCAGTATCATAATTTGGAGGTTAGTCAGTTGGATAATGAGTCATATTCAATCGTAATTAAACATTTTAAACTATAACAAAATCCAACACATTTATCCTACCAGATCACAACCCCATCAAGAGTCTTCATCCAACTCCGCTGCCCATCAAAGGACACAACATCCGCCCCTCGCCCCTTCCAGTACATCCCCCTCCTCACATCAGGTAACTCTTCATCAGCTTCAAAGCGTAAATGGAATCTATTCAGCTTCTCTGGTGCGTACGGCTGCTACATGACCTCACCAAACGAAAATCCAATCACTCCAAACGACTCACCAACGAAGAAGGTCAAAACTATGGTCGAGCTAGAGGATATGCTGGCATCAACAGATAACGATGTGTTGGGTAGTGAGGTTGATGATAAGGTAGAGCCTATGTATGATAGGTTGAATCAGTTCATGGGGATTAGTCAGGTTAATGTTGTTAGCGATGGTGAGGGAAATGAGCAGGAAGTCAAGGCAGAACTGACAGAAAACGTGTACGATGTGGATCTGGAGCTTATTAGTCAGATTATCAAAGCGAATGAACACGAAGACATGATGGTCGAGATGGACGAGGATGAGAAGCACTTTGACGAGCTACTCAACGACCCGTTTCTAAATCCGAACGATCTGATAAACGGGAATGAGCTGGACGGAACTAGTAAGTCGGCGGATAAAGAACCGACCGTTCTGTTCAGTTCCGTCTATGCAAGTGTCCTACCACAGCAACCACCAGAACAGCCCCCTGTCCGACCTCCAAAACATAAACAACCAGCTCCACAGCCCCCTGTTAACACCAACATAGTTACACAACCACCACCACCTCTCCCTCCAAAAAAGCTACCAACAACCCCAACGAAATCCTCCCCAACAAAGTCCTCCGGCCCAGCGACATTCTTCAAGAACCTCTTCAGCCCAACGAAAAAGAAGAACAAGTCAAACGCTAACACCAACGTCAACCTCCAAACTCAACCTGCAAACCAATCACTAAACTCATCGACGTCAACGCTGACCCCAAATAACGTCCCTCAAAACACGATCCCTCCAAATAATCCACCTCCAGACCCACCAATAATCTCCTCCGACGCGAATTACGAGCTCAACGAGCAATTCGCACTCTACGTCGGGGACGTGGCCCCACTAGCGTCTGCTTCTGACGAGTTTGAGGATAACGAGAGCGTTGTTATCGTTGGGGGCTCGAATAGTAATAATAATAATGGAGTGATTCTTGTTAGTAGTGGGAGGGTTGTTGAAGATGATGAGAATCAAACTTATTACTGTAGTGTTGGTGGGAGTAATATTAACTCGAGGGTTATTAATAATAATTAATGAGTGTTAATTAATTTAAAGTAGGAAGTTTTTTTATATTTTGTGTTGCGTGATAGATTGATTGATTGTGAATGAATTTTGATTCGATGATTTTTCAGTTTTTCTTACATCCCAAGCATTACGCACCAGAGATTGATTGATTATGATTTTGTTTTCGCTTATTATTTTGATTTTGATTTGATTACTTTTTTGTTTTGATTTTTTCCCCTAACCCCGCACATTTATGTTTTCAGACACGGATCTGAAGAGGAAGCGCCTCAAACCGGAGAACTGCAGGAACCTAACACTCTATTTTGAGAATAATAAACGTGAGGATTATGGTTTGATTGAATGTTTTTGATTTTGAGTCTTTTTTTGCTTTGCACGTTTGATTCGGGTGCTGTTTC
This sequence comes from Lepidocyrtus lignorum, assembly GCA_034696835.1. NCBI lineage: Eukaryota > Metazoa > Arthropoda > Collembola > Entomobryomorpha > Entomobryidae > Lepidocyrtus > Lepidocyrtus lignorum. The sequence continues at coordinate 3,723 of JAQGAG010001058.1, forward strand.
TTTATGGTGATGGTTGATGTGTGAACGTTTTGGTTTTGGTTTGTCGTCTGCTTTAAAACCTACAATATATTTAAGATATTGGCATATAAAATAGAATTGAAACCCGTCACTTTTAAGACTTTTCACAGCTTAACACTAACAGAAATATAAAAAATAGAAACAATAAGACGGATAGAAATAGTAATATTAAGATTGACCTTTTGACCTGAGAATGAAACAACACGGCACGGTAATGTACACGGCCACGTAACAAGAAGTGCATTTAAAAACGAAGAAAACGTCCGTATTTATTTTGTGGAATGAAACGAAAGAAAAGTGCTCTAGATATATAGATAATTCGAATATTTACGATTAGACATAATTAATTAGTCTATTGACTATTACACATCTTGCTGGTCAGGAATGAGCTAAATGGTTTGATACAAGTTTTTGATATGACGAATCGGGGTTGTGATGATTTGGTGGATTGAAAGATAAACGGATAAATTGTGTATAAGACTAAAAAATATATAAAATTAATCACGTTTCATTCGAGAAGGTATGAAAAAATATTAAGGATTGATGGTCGCTATTTGCACTTGCGTGGGTGTACTAGTTGTAGTCGACATATATTCAAAATCGCTAGTTTTCCTAGTTTTAGTATAAAATCCCGTAAGTTAATTATATCTGCATAAGCATACTAACGTAGGTTAATTCACGAAATATAACCAATGAGTAATTTAGGAAATTCGCATAATGAACGGAACATTACTCTTTTTTTTGTAAATATGAATTACGCATTATTTGATCGAATATACGTATATACATCCAAAAATAAGTATCCAGCAAGAAATATACGAGTCAGTTAAAGATTCACCCACGGCAAAGAGAAAACTCTCCCAGTTTAACCCCATCTTTATCTAGTCACTATTAATTAAATAAGCATAAATATGTTGTAATGGGATTGTTTACAGGAAAATAATAATTTAATAAAAGTAAAAACATTATTCTAAAATTTCGGGGGCTGATATCGGTGTCTTGCTTTTCATGTAAACTTATTGCTTCAAAAACTGTTATGTTGGTGGTCGGGAAATCGCGATGTCTCGTGTCTTTCATTCGTAATTTAATAGCTATTCGGTGGTGGTTCTCTCAAAGCTTTTCTTCCGCGTATGCGTCATTTATTATTCAGCATTTGTCTCCGAAACGCAAAAGTAAATCAACTCTAACGTCAAAATCTAAAATGATTCCAACAGGTCCCCGCCAAAACTCATACCCACCACCACCAACCCTCCAATCCCCAACAAGATCCATCCACCCACAACTCACCCAACTCAATCCATCCCCCCACCACTCCACCCCACCACCCCCACTCCAACAACTCTACTCCCAACAACAACCCCAACAAAACCTAACGAACCTCCAGCAACCAATCCAACTCCCATCCCTCCAAACCCAACCCCAAATCTACATAAAACAAGAACAATTCACAACCCCACACCCACCTCCCCCTCAACAACAGTATTACTACGACATGAACATGATGATGACCTCATCACCAGCTCCAGCTCAACAACCCCGTGATACTCAACAAGCGCAGCAACCACTCCAATACTCAGGCGGTGGAATAATCCAACAATTCAGAGCATCCCCATCATCCTCCCAACCACCAACTAACATCCCAGAACCAGACAACAACAACGACGACGATCCTGGAGGGGCCCATCAACTCAACAGTGATTTCAGCTTGCCTAATCTGAGCGATGTGAATCTGAGTCTGTTGGACCAGCATTTGAGTGAGAACTTGAATGATATGAATTTGAATAATTTTTGAGGAGCGATCGAGTTTCGATTAAATTGTAAACACAATCGGGTGCTATCGAATAAGAAGAGTTTAATAAAAAATATACAGAATTTTTATCAAGAAACGGAGCATTATTTGGCGGTTGTATCGCATCCATTCGCTTTTCTTAATTTTTCCATGCCTGACCATAACATAAGCATCCACCACTACTCATAAAACCACCACCAAAACGAAAATAATCCCACTGACCTTTACTCCAACATTACATCAGTCTCATTATGCAAATCTAACCACATTTCACATTAACCAAACATGCCCATCAACACAACAAAAAATCTTCACCCCTTCTCATCATTATGTCACAAACAAACAGACATGTTACGTAACAGTATCCATCAAGTTATCCAATATTTATAATCCGCTACAATAAAAAATATATACCCATTTCAATGTCAAACCCACAATAATCCAATACGATTACTATCCTAATTAAGGTGTGCATAGTTGAAAATAGGCATACTCCCAAATATATATCGTTGTTCACACATAAAAAGTATAAATTACGAGCCTTATTAAATCCCTATCCATAATGCCAAAATCGATATATAAAAAATGCAATGACAAAAAAAGTAATGATGTGGACAATTGAATTGATATAGTTTTTGGCAACAAACGCAAATTATCTGTATACTTTTGCATCGTTTTATTTGTTACCCAAATTCTTTAGATTCACCTTCGTATTTAAAAAATATAGCCATTTTCCATTGCTTCCGTGTTTTTGTCCAATAAGTTCAGTAAGTTAAAGAGTACAATAGCATAAATACGGGGCAATCTAATAATACGTCATTACAGCCATTTGTAAAAAATCTCAAAAATTACCTGGAAATCCACGAAAATACACATTATTTCCGCCTCCACCTCACCATCATTCTCTGGAAAACCCACCACACACATTAACGATGGAGGAAGAATATCTAAAAACAATTGCGAAGTGGTCATGAGATGAGCAGCCGTCCCCGCCCAACTCCATGTATTTAAATATGACATGATATGATTATATTTCTCACACACAAGCTCATTGTCATTGTCGGAACAGTAATATTGTGACATGAGTTGCGTGTGCCCTCTAAAAAAACAAATATAAATATATTCCCACGAAGGTTTCGAACCAATTGAAACCGTGAGAAAAATCGTTGTAACTGTAACTCATTTTTTTATCCTTATCGTTAGCAAAAAAATAACGATAAATAAAAAAAATCATTCCGATTCCAGCCACTATATCACGCAACTGTCCATCTAAAAAAAAGTAATCTGTCGCGCGCGCTATCTCATTGTTCCAAAAAAAAATACACACAAATGTCCATCCGTGTGTCTCCATCCTCCATCATCGACGTACGTGTGAGCGCGTTATAAAAAAACGTAAATAATGATATGATGCATTACGTTTCTCACTAGAGCATCAAGGTCGACTACAGAAATGGAGTGGTAGATACGTATAAGCTAAGTCCATTTTATATGGGAAACCGGAAGGAATTGTTCAGTAAATTAGACTAGAATGGAGAGTTAATGAGGAAGTTACATGCAGTTAGCAAGCTCAATGGTGTCTCACTGACGCCTATTGTCCAGCAGTAATACGTTATTACTCGATATTTAGATTCCGATTGTTTTTGTAGTAATCCAGTTTTTTTTTTCAGTATTATTATTGTGAATGGGTCATGTATGTAAAATGATGAATGGGATATGTGGGTATGCGTAGCGGAACTAGTATAAAATAGACTGTGGATTGGGATGTTTAGTTTTTTTGCAACAAAGTGATTGTGGTGGTGAGAAGCGTTCAGAAGTTCAGTGGAATAATCATTCGTCGAGTCGAGTTTGTATTGTGCGGGTTTACGTTTTTGCAGAGAGATTTTGTAACGGTTTTTTATCTGGAAACATAAAATTATCGTAAAAATTATATTAAAGTTTGGAACATGTTAAAAACGAGAAACGTGATGTTGCTATTCCCATTGGGATTAGTGCTGTTAGCGACCGTTGAGGCGTTCAAAGACGCCCAAGACGGGGCTAGGATATTGTCGAGGGATGATGAGCTGAACAGGATATCGGATTCTTCTTATTCGATCCCGTTTAGGAAGGGTGGGGATAGGAGATCTGTGGAGGTTTCGAGGAGTAATGGGGATCAAGGGAAGCGTACTGATGGTGGAGTTCCTTTTGGATATGATAATGGTTGGGATTTGAGAAAATAATTTATTATCATTTATAAAAGAACGACTTTTTTATTCCAAGTCTGATAATATTTTTCATTTTTCCTCCCAATTTTAGTCGAGTTCTCACTCCTCTCCCGAATGAAGACGATGGAAATCCCACCAGCCGCAGATGCAGTCAACTACTACGCGGAGAAGTACGCCAGTGCCCCAACAACTTCCAGATTCGCTATTTTATCGAGACGTGTGAGGAGTCCTGATGTGAAATTCGATGATAAGTCTGGGTCAAGTTCAAGTGGGGTGATGAGTCAACAAGGAAGCAGTGGTAGCCCAAGTAGGTCTGATAACATTCCTTCGTCTTCGTCGGTGTCTTTTGATGGGCAGAATAAGGGACCGGGGAATGGTGGTAATAGTAATCCGTCTGGTAAAGAGCCAACTGAGGAGAACAAGAGACTGTTTCCTGAATTGTTTGGGCTTGGGGGTCATGGGTTTTATCCTGGAGGAGGGTATGGTGGTGGTTATGGAGGTGGATATCCTTACTACCCTGCTGGGGGACACCATGGGGGCTATTATGGTGGATATCCAAATTATGGAGGTGGGGGACTTGGGCACTACGGAGGTCTCGGAGGACTTGGAGGGGGCTACTATCCAGGTGGAGGCTTACACGGGGGATATCCAGGGTTTGGTAACGGACTTGGTGGGAGCTCTTCGGCAGCCGCATCAGCGTCGTCCTCTTCTGGTCATGGACTGGGAAATGGGTTGTACGGCGGAGGTGGGTACCGTCCCGGTGGAGTACATACTCCAATTCTCGGAGGGGGTTATGGACATGGGCCTTACGGACCTGGTTTTATCGGTGGGGGATTTAGGGAAGGTGATAAGGATGGGAATAAGGTTAGCGGGAGCGTTGTTGTGAGTGGAGGGAGTAGCTCATCTGGTGGTAAGACGGGTGGGGTGAATTTTGAGTAGGAATTTTCGTTTGGATCGATTTTCGTATCTGTGATGTTTTGTAATAACTTTTTTTACATGAGTTACCTTTTTTTTAAATATTTTTTACTTTTATGAACGAGATGATCTTGTATTTATTTAAGCTTAAGTTTACGAAAAATTCGATGTTAGAAATATTTTTAGACATATTTATTGAATTCATTTGTGATTCTTATTTGAGTAAATTTTGGCTTGTTTTAGTGATTCGATGTAATTTTATCCTTATCCTTTCTGATATTAATACTAAAATACGAACTTTTAAAATATACTGTGACGAATAAAATAATTATGAGTTTTTAAAGATGTAATTATAAAAATTATTTAATTTCTCTGGAAGAAAGTGAGCACCTGCACCCTTCAGACCTCTTTATACCGCATCTTGCTTGTTTTAAATCTTATTGTAATAAAATTAGAAAGCTCCAGTAACCAGTCGGCGAAAAGTACCGCGAATCGGCGAATATATTAGTTCTTGAGTGTGAATGAATTCGTAATTGAAAGTGTCTTGAGATTGCATGAGATTGTGGATGGAAATCACGATAGAACACACTTTTTGGTAGCAGCTAGAGCGCAGATTTTGTATTTTGAAGACATAAATTAGGCTAGTTTGAATTAGCTTCTTGAAGAAGATTTCGTGTTAATTGAATATGTTCACACTGCATATATATGAACTAAGCGGTTTGATGTTTTTCTCCTTACACTGGATTGAATGAACTATAAATCCAAATTATTTTCTTCCATTCCTCACTCCTGACGTAATGGCTACGTCGTAACCCAATCCACTTATGATAATTATGCTTCGTTTCCAGCGAAGAAAGTATGCATAATTATCGTGCATCTTTAAGCATTTCTTTGAAACATGTTTTAAGATGTTTAAGTTCAGTAAGACATTACGAGGAATCCACACTCGTGATAAAAAGCATTCTTGTATTTTATAATTTGCCATTCTACTCGTCACCCACATTCATTTGTATGCACTTGTCGTCGGTTGGACATGATTTTAAAAAATATCCAATCCAGTTAATCTACTGAATTTTTCGGAGTTTGTCAACTACTGAATTGTTATATGTTTGTATGTTGCATGTTATTGTAAGATTTTATCCCGAAAGTGTCTTGAAAACATATTGTCGATGGAAATGAAGAGTGCAACATTGCTTTTGGATATCAGCATAGTATGCCAGAGTATGCACATGATTCAGCTAATATGTTGCATAGTTCTCGAATAAATATGATTTTAGACCCCACAATTTTTCCCATCTTCCTCACTCATTATTCATGACCCACACCACTTAAAAGATTCATCTCTACGTGTTTTCATACTCGGACAATGGCCCAAAACAACTAGAAAGAGAAAGGTCAGTAAACTTCCCTCAAAACACCGACAACAAACATGAAGTAATGCTGCTTTCATAAATAATTAACAACAATTTTTTATACCATCTCTCAAAGCACCATCATCAATCAGCCTCCCATTAAAGACCCATACTCGGATCATATGAGAAAAATTCCTCGGAAAAACAGCAAATCAACCGCATCGTATTACCACCACCGAGAAAATTGTCTGACCCAGAGGAAGACCAACAAGGGAGAAAAGTAATATCAAGCCAACACAAATGAAATGATAAACAAAACTTGACTGAAATCAAAGAAAATGAGTAAGAATGAGCTCATACGAAACAATGAACTTTGTTGAGCTCGTGAATCTCGGTTTGCTATTTACTATACAACTGTACACACCCTTCCCTTACTTGGAAAAAAATCGGGGGAATCCCGAAAAATAGAAGAATTTTCTGCTACACTTGTCCCTATCGTACAAAATCATCAAGAATCACAATTTATCAGAAAACCCTTCAACTTAAATGATATCAAAAAATTTATTATTACTATGATCCCACCTGACATCTCATGCTCATTCCACATCGAAAAAAAAACAAGAAGAACAACAAAAGGCATCACCGTCACGTACGGCGTCTCTGATCCTCCAACTGCAAGTTTTTTTCTACACACTGTACAATAATGGACAAAAAAATGTGCAAAAACGATGTAATAGCCCTATCTACACTCATGATCTGCGACAACGTACATTATAACTGCTCAATTCTAACTTATCAGCCCCACTATTATTACGGAAAACCCATGTTATACATCGCGTTTTTTTTCATCCATCTACTCCCAAATCACTTATCAAACTGGACCAGATATTGTTGTTTGACGATGGTGGAAAATTACATACTGGATATTATTTTAGCTGAAAAAAAGAAGTAAAAAACGCTACTTTTCCCAAAAAATCTACAAAAAATCTAATGCACAAGAAATGATTTTACACATAAAAACCACCCCAGTTTAGTGATAATTTTGCGATAAAAATTTTTGTAGAAAAAAATAATGACTCGTAGGTAATAGCGCTTTTGTCCTCTGTACGCTTTTGTTTTCGTACGAATCTTTTCATGTTAGTCATTCATATCATCACAAGAAAACCCACCATTTTACAAAAAACAGATGCTACCTGTTCCAATAACTATTTTTACATGTACCCCATACCACCGTCCCCCAAACACAAAAATTGCATACGTAATCCTTATAATGAACACCTCAACTGTGAAATTGCCTAAAACTACAGGCCAAACTCGATATAGTGGCGGCGCAAGGGACGGGACTTTTATGGCCATTATAGGTATTGGCCACTATAG
>JAQGAG010001059.1:0-11371 GCA_034696835.1 Lepidocyrtus lignorum
AATTTTTTGCACATGCATTTTTTGCACAAAACTTGCAAAAGGAAACAATATAGATTTGAATTTGATGAGTTGCTTTATTACGTTTTAATAAGACTGCAAACCACTTATTTATGTCATTGTCAAGTTAGGCTTAATAATTGTCTATGAAAAAATACGTAGTGAGAATAGGAGGAGGAATGAACATGAAGTTGGTTTTTTTCTTGTAGCAAATTGAGCATTTTGGGTCGGAATTAATTACAGAGGTTGTCATTCTATGTATGTGGTGGAGTCGAGTGGTAGGGTAAAGCATATTTAGTACAAGAGCAGTTTTTTGCGTTTTTCCTCTGTTAGCTTCCTAATCGGTACATGCATTGTTACAAGGGAATTTTTTCACATGTTATCTCCTCTTGTTCATTATAGTTCATCAGCATTTAACTTCACAGTTAACAATCAGTCCTGCACTGGTCGGTACAAGTAATATAGGGATAGTCGATAGGGAAGGGATGATGCTTAAAAAACGCTGACTTTTGCAAGACAATTCATTTAAACGCGAACGCTTTTCTGGTCACGTTTTTTGCAAGCGGAAACGAAAACGAAGAATGGAAATAACGTTTTTTACCCCGCAATTGGACAGAAAAAGCATAAAGTTTGTCCTACAAATTATTTTATTTATTGCTGACGAGGATGACTTTTTAAAAGTCTATTTATGCTAAACAAAAACATTAATGCGGGGAATTAATTGGCAATTTAAAAACATGCTCATTGTATTAAAAAATGAAAACGGAATGGGAATAGAAATGATTTTTTCCCTTTTCATTTCAACTTGGCCATTGAAAGTGAAACGGGTGATTATTCTTAATAAATATGAGGGAAAACAATGAAAAAATACTTTTAAAGTGCATAAATGATGACAAAAAGGATGTATTATGGCTTATGGATGACTAATATAGGCAGTTTGTATGTAAACCTTGAGATTTGCAAAGCCGTCAAAGCGGAGTAGGAAAATCCCTCACACCCATTTCAATTGTTAACGGAGGAAAATTGACATTTTTACATTTATTTCGCATGCTCGAACACGAATAATGGTTGTGGACGTGAGAAAATAGGGAAATACAATTAAAAATTAAATTAGATTTCCATTAAAAGGGAAGGTTTTTATAAGTATGTGAAGCTGTTTTTGACACTGAGATGTCATCAATAGTTATTCCTATGATATGAGAGGATTGTGTACAACCAACCTTTTTAACACCTCTCAACATTGATTATGATTAGAAAAAGTAAGAGCTATGTCATGTCAAGATATCGGAAATTGTACATGGCACCTCTTTTTATCAACATTATTATCAGCAATCCGACACAGGTATAATGCTGTCGATGCGGATTTAAAATGTTGTAAAGATTATCAGTTTTAAACTGTTTACTCAAGTTTGAGTCGCAAAAAGTTTATTGCTGTTTTATCCTGCTGACCGGTATCAGTATGTTTGTTTGTTAAAGTTTATGAAGTCATCGGCCAAACGAGGTTATTTGGCGATTTTTCCTCATAACAAATTATGTGGACAACACGTTAGGTATTTGTGCAAATATTTTGTAGGAATTAAAACAGGCCACTTTAATTTTAAGTGGGTAGGCTTCCAGTAAACAGCATTTTAATAATGAAATGTGCATGAATTAAATTCGCTCTTCAATTGATGAATCCATTTTTTATTTTTTGCAGGAAATTCAATTATTCACTGTCCCACAAGGGGTGGTGATAAAAAGTAATTTGTTTGCCCTACTTCAAAAAATACATCATTCAAAAGCAAATGCGACAAGATAACAGTGAATAGTACCATAAAATGCAATAATGTACGGAACAATTCAGTAGAAATTCAATTAACTCATTTGCGTTTACCGTGAATTGAGTAAAATTGATAATTGCTTTATTTTACACCCATCTTCTTTACCATTTCCCCGGTTCATACTGTTTGTCTGTACTGCAATAAGGCCCTTTAAAAGTGTGCTTTGCAGCAATAAAAATATAACTGCATATCATTTTCAATATTCAAACATTTTTAAATATTCAGAACATCCGTTCAACCGTCCGCACCCACACTACAAAAAACATCCACCATCATCACATCACATCACATCATCCACTTTTTCATTACGAATGCACGGCAAACTCCCATATCATCGTGATTTTCATTTTGCGAAGAGATGAGACAAAAAATTTAAAGTCAATCCCTAGTCGTCTGTCTACTTACATCTATTGCCATTAAATATTATATACCACCAACAAACAAAAATAATATGCAACAAGCCAGGCCAAGCCCAGGCAAACAAAGATTGTTGAAAAAATCATTATGAATATCACAATGAGCAGATAAATGAAATGCGTATGCAATATTTACTCTTTTCTACAGTGTAAAAATCCACTTGATCATCATCATCACCATCGAGCAGCATTCACTTTTACTTTGTCTTGTTGGATTATAACATTGCATTTCACTAGCAAGCATGATGATTCACGAGTAAAAAACCTCTATACCGAGCACCTCAAATAATCATCATATTAGCCATAATTAGGACTATTAACATTGACTAATTATCCCATCTTGAACGTTTTTATCTCTTACGTTGAAAAAAGGGGGAGATAAGGGGAGAGCCCAATATGATACGCGCATTGTTATATTGATGCATGAATAGGTTTATGCAAAAAATTAATAATACAAGAGGAAAAGGCGTATCAGTCAACACCGGATAAAAAGAGAATTTGAATTGTACTTGAATATATTTATTCATTATTTCTCTGTACGAAAAAGTAGCATCATGTCATAGATGGCATATTTCTTTAAGCAACTGCTTATCTGACTAGGTACTAATCCACTTTACGTTATTTAATATATCACATCATTCCATATAAGATCCCTCTGGGACTCGCAGTAATTTAAGTTTTGTTCAATTGTCTCAATTTTTAATTTCTCCTTTGTCTTACTCCTTGTGTAGGCAGCAGGCAGCCTCGCGCCTAGTGACAAATACCACAGGAATCCTCAGGGGGGTCATCACCGTCACACAAATCTAGAGGAAGGTGGTGGAAGGGAAGGGGGAGAGCCCCACAGTAATAACAGTCGAGGGCCCAGCACCAGTACAAACAACAATAACCAATTTTCTCACAGTAATGGGATCACTCCCTCTCGTCGACGAGCAGAAACACCCTCATCGGCCAACCTTCAGGAGCACCAAGATGCTGCTGATTATGATGAGCAGCAACAGTATCAACTTGATCAACAACAGCTAATACAAAATAGTCCTTATCACTTCTATCCAACAGGCTCATTTGGCTCCGTGGGATCGATAACTTCTTCTAGTCTGCACCAGCAACCTCATCATCCCCATCAAACGCATCAACAACCACCTTATCTCGTCTATAAGAGTAGCCACAGTGGCAGTAGTGGGAACGGAAGTCATATAATTGACGGAAGCAACAACGGGAGTATTGTTGAAGGGAGCAATAATAAATACTATTATTACTACAACGGCTGCTACTATCCCGCCACTGTCCTCGAGGAAGGGGAGTATGACGGGAGTGTTGTCGGCGAAGAGCAAGTTTTCACTATAACAGCAACAACCAAAGGACAGTACGTCAGTATGGGGAGGGTAGGCGAAGACGTTTATCATCCTCCTGGAAGTCCTGCAAGCATCACTGGCATTGGAGCTAATGGGGCTAACAACCATCAATACACAAATGGCTCCGGCCTCTTTAAAAGTAAGAGTGGCTCGATACCTGTTACAGGGAGTCCACTCGCCCGTGGCTTCCGTGATACATTTGTCTCTAGTATGAGCCCCGCACATGCACACGCACTTTCCGCAGAGTCAAGCCCGCTTCACAGGTCCGCATCTGCGAATACAGCGAATAGCTCTCCCAACGCTGATAAATTCTCAAGTGCCAATAATAATGTTAATAGTGGGGGTGGGAAGCAGGAAGGTAATAAAAAGTGGACATTTGGTGGGCTGTTTCGGAGAAATAAATCCAAGTCAACAAGCGGCTCTCATTCAGCAACTGGGAGTACTGTTGGAGTGAATGCTGCAGGTAGCAAAAATAATTCGATTGTTGTTGAAAATGGTGGTGCTCACAAACTAAATAATAATAATTATGGGAATGGCTCACCCCTCATTGTTCGCCCTGTGAGGACCTATGGCTCACCAGCTAGGCCTGCATCGTCAGTTGGATTCGTTAGTGTTGATCCGAAGGGGAGCGGAGGAGTGGGGCATAGTGAGATTAGTCGGCACAGCATTCTCAACTCAAGTATCCATTCGTCTACGCCAAAATTCGTAAATGCCGAGGTTCAAACTAGAGCGAAGGGAAAGTTATCGGAAAGTGATATCTCCACTTGTGATTCTGACTTCGAACTTGCATTAGAGAATCCACATGATAATCCACCAGAACCTGCTCCACAGGAACATAATAGCTCTAAGCAAACGAATGGGGATTCTGGGGGAAGTGGCTATAAGCAAAATTTTCTAGTTCGTCGACTTTCTCGTCGGAAGGAGAAAGCTGCTGCGAAGAAGCAAGCCGCCTTAGCTGCTCAGGTCCAGTCCACACAAGGAGCTTCATTAGCATCCAATCAACATAATTCTAGTAACGGCTTCATTTCATCATCTAGTCAACAACATGGCCATCTCGAGTTGCCTCAAATGAAGCAGAGAGTTGGAAGTAGTCCAGACTCATTGAACAATTCCTCAGAGCCTTGGCCAAGCTGGGAAACGACTAAGAAGCCACAAACTCCCCTTCACGCATTACAGCACCAGCATCGTCTCCTCCAACAGAACTACTCAAGTAATGGAAGTCTTTCACTAAGTCAAGAGGGTGGCTACAATAGTAATAACAATAGCATAAATTCTTCGAATAATCTCGCCAACAAGTCAACCAAGGCAGCGGCAAAGGAGGCCGTAAAGGCACGTGCCATAGCAAGACGGGAAAGCTTTCTCCGGGAAAGCTCCTCGTCGGATGACGACACTGAGGAAAGATCCCAAAGCTCTTTGCAGGGCAGCTTCTCCTCACTTAACTCTAGGAATAGGAGGCAACGAGCGTTTAACATGCAGCAAGCTCAGTTCCAACAGCACCGTTATTTGTTCCCCGCGACATCGGGAGCGGGAGGAATTTCATGTGCTTCCCCATCTAGTCCAATGCCAGTGCCCTTAGACTACAGGAATTCGGTGAGTGCGACCGCAAGTCCTAATATGAACAGAAGGCTTATGATGATGGGGCCACCCGGTTCCCCGAAATGGGATGCTCGGCTCATTTACCAACATCAGCAAGAAGGAGCTCTCTCCGAAAATGGTGGTAGTAACAGTAACCAGCCCGTGCTGGTCCGTCTACCCAGAAAGGGAGTGGAAAAAAGTGGCCCAGCCACTTCAACTAATCCCGGCCAAATGAGCCAGAATAATGGGGATCAGCAGAGCTTTATTATGGCAACAGAAATGATTTCGGAGGATCACGTGGTAACAGCTGGGCTCAAAGTGCCCTTTCTCCAAGTACAAAACCCACAGCAGAGTCGCCCGGATCAACAGTCCATGCTCCGTAATGACCAGTTGATGTATCCAGATGAGCCTGTTCAATATGCTAATGTCGCTAATGGAATGAGAGGTCAGAGTTCCACCCCGTACACGACCAACACCACATCATCATCTTACAATAATGCGATTCATCATGCCTCACCAACCCCACCTCCTCCGCCGCCACCGAGGCGAGCTCCAATAGGACCAAACAACACTGCCACAAATCCGAATTTTTACCGTCCTGTTTCCTGCTCATACTTGGATTCATATGCTAATCAGCTCCAACAGCTAAATGAGCATCATCAACATCATCACCCAATGAGACAGCAAAGTCCAATGATTTTTAATGGAAACTACATCTATCCCCAACAAATGAGCCCCTCACCCCAACAGCAATACCAAGGCCAGGCGCAGGAAGCCATTATGAATGGCGTCGCAAATCATGGTGGAATTGCGAGATCAAGTCCAAGACGCTTCGCTCCTTCCACAGGGAATAATAATCAGCCAAATGTTGACAGCTATCGTCACCCCCCATTAATTCGCTCACCTAGCGAGCCTCCAACCTCTAGAGTGGAGCAAACACGCATTTCCTCTTCCCCCGCGAAACGCCTATTATCCAGCCCCATGTCAAATGGTAATAACAGTGAGAATAATTCTGATGGTGCTGGTAAAAACGCCATCACCTCCAAGCTTGGCTTCCCAGTGAGACGATTGCAAGAGGCGAGTAAGTTAACCGGACCACAAGGTCCAGTTCACTTGAGAGCATCCGAATTTTGGAGAAAGAAGGAAAACGAAGTGGCCACCTCACCTGTTGGTGGGAATACCGCGGCAAGTAGCCCCCATCAAAAGAAGTATTTGAGCCGTATTCGATCAGCGGATAGCTCCCCATTACCGGTGCCAAAAATGAGGAAATCTCCGGGTGGAGTTGTTGCCTCAAATGAGAGCATCAGCTCCTTAAGTAGTTTCTCTGAAAATGCTGCTAGTCCTGGACCACCTAAGAATTGTTCAAGCCCAATTAATCCGACAGGTATCCTCAAGCATGATGCTCGCCATCAACAAAGTCAAATAAAAGCTACTCCGCTCCGAGCTCAAATATCGAAAACCCCGAATCCCCAACAGTTGACCTATGGGAATAACAGTAAAGATAAGGAGAACAATAATGGGCCACAACAGAGAAGTGCAGTGGAGAGGTTGAAAGTGCGTATACCGTCTGCACCTGATAGGATTAAGAGTACAAGTAGCCCGACTAATCCTCTTTGTTCATCTAGCCCCAGTGAAGCCACCAACCTCACCGCAAGAGAAAGTGCTAGTGTCGGTTCTGGTAATTTTAATAAAACGGAGTCAAATAACAATCCCATCCGGAGCTTAATCGAATTGAATAATGGGAAGACTCCAGGGAAGAATTTAGAAGATGCTCTAAATGAATTGGAGGATATGTACAAGAGTCTCCGGCTCTCTGATGAAGATCTTCTAGATCGTGCTGAAAGACGGGATTTGCCCACTCGACATCAAGAGCTCCGGGATGAACCATTAATTCCCATCCCACAGGCTTACCACCGTTTTGAGCACTTGGGCTCTGTCGAGTCCTTAGGCACAGGGAGTGGAAGTAGTGGAACAAATTACACGGGAGCTTCCTTCTCTGGAGGAGAGGCTCAGCCACAACGTGTGAGGGCTCCCCCACTCCGAAGATCTAGTAGACCAGACACTGTCACAGATGACATGGCAAACAGACGACTTGCCCTTCCAGATGGAAAGGCTTTGGATCCTCGGCTTGTGGTTGCGAAAACTGGCTCTTATCTTGCAAGATCCCCGGCATTCTCTCCATGCTCGTCTCCATGTCCTCCGGATGGAGCGCAGTATCAGGCCTTCCAACTCGCATCTGTTCTAGGCCAAGAAGAGCCTGACCTCACTTTGGACGATGTAACCTTCCGAAATTACAAACGGGCAAATGCCATCCGAATTATCGATCCACAGCCCCTATTTGGCATCCCATTAGGTAAGTGAGTTGCAACTACTGCAACGTCAAGATTGGTTTGGTTCAATTACAGAAAGTAATAATGAAAAATGCTTTAAATATTCCATTTAATTTTCCCATTAGGTCCAATTAGTGCCGCACCTGCCAACGACTATCTCCACTCGAAACCGTCGGAAAGTTATCGGCCCATTTTTGGGAACTTGAAGACCCCAGATGTTGTTAACGATGATATTGCATTCAGAAATTTGAGAAAGGACTTAGGGCAGGATGCAACTCTTACCACTAAGGACTGGACGCCACGGCTCTTTAGCCCTACTAGGGAAACTTCATTTAATTATCCGAAAGTGAAGGATGGGAAGAAATTAAGAGCGATACGAAGTCTCTCGGCAAACATCACACACATGATCCCATCAACCAGCCGGGGAAGCAGTTCATCCGCCAGATATTCTCCAACCAGCCCCTTCCGACATTCACCTCATCAGCAACCATTTAAAGATAATATTGGGAAGTGGAGCAGCAGTTACACTGATTTACATAAACGAGCCTCATCCTACTTGCAGCCAAGTTGGGTTGAGCAAATTGAAAAAGTACAGACGAGCACTGAGACGTTGACAGATCATCGGAATTCTAGTCGGTTCTCAACCGCTATTTTGGATCCTCCTGAGCATTGGGAAAGAAAATTCCCAAAAAAGACTGTGGATTACACTCCCCTCATATCCGATCCCGACAAGCCACGGAGACCATGGACAGATATAATTTTAGAGAGCTTCGAAAAGGAAAAGCAAAAAGAGCTCGAGCGCATCGCTGCGGAGGCGGAAGCCGCTGCAAATGGAGATGCTCCATCCGATGCTAATAATAAAACAGGAGCAAAAACTGAGCTGGATGGAGATGAGGATGATGATGTGTTTATGGATGCCTCAGACGATGCCTCCAAGTCGGAAGCTCTTCCAGGAATAACTCAAGTTGGACAAAGTGCTAATACTATTAAGATAAGTGGAAACGGTAGTAAGAATAATGACCTAGAAGAGAGAAGTTTCCGGGAAACGAGACCAAATATGGATACAGTGGATGCTGTACAAATTCCTCTGCTTGCAAAACCATTGCCATTACTCCCAGGTCAGATAAACCGGAGAGGGAGTTGGGTCGAGCCTAAGCGCTCCTATTCATCAGGCAATGCATTGGAATTTGTGCCGGCAACAGCCCCAGTGGTGTCAGTTAGTCATATATCTCCCCATCCATTTTGCCAAGATAAACGGAGAAAAAGCTGGTCCGACCTGCCAAAAGATATTGATTCCTTTTCAACTCCCGGACCAATTATCCTCTCTGGCACCAGTTGTTCCGCCTCACCAACAAGGAAGCTATTCAACCCACTTCCACCGCCAAAGAAAATACGTCAAATAAATCTGGAAGCTTTTAATAATAACAGTAATGGCAGCTCATCAGCATTATCCCCTTCAATGGAAACTCCTCCGGTGACTCCCTCTGAAGTACTAGTAAAGCGTAATCCATCCCCGAGTAATGATTCCAATAACTTTAAGGATAAGGAAGGGAGAAATTCCCGTGCGACCTCTTCTGACAAGGTTAAATCGGCTTCATTTTTCCCGAAGACCCAAGGAGATGAGCTGAACGAAATAATGGACCAACTTTTACGAGATGCGAACGCTTGTAGCCAGTCCATTCGAGATAAGAGCGGGTCTCCCCGTTCTTCTCCTAGGACTGTGAAAGGGAAAGCATTATCCACCGAGAGAGATAGGGATGATAAGGGGAAATCTATTTCCCCGACGGTGGAGGCGGCGGCCAAAGGAGTTAGCGAAAATACGCAGAGAAAGGAAATGAAAATGGATGAAGAGCCGTCATCATCTTGGCAGAGTGGTAAACAAGATTTATCTTGTATGATAGTTGGTAGCATCCCAAAACAGTCATCCCCAACAAGGGAGGAGGGAGCAGCGCCTGATAGAAATAATCAAAGAGTTGAACAACAGCAGCCAACTCTTACTACTCAAAAGCGGGTCAGCCCAGAAGAACCGGATAGTTCCACAGTGGGATCAAGACAACTTTCCAAAATTGACAATGGGAAGGGAAGTGTCAGCGTGCCAAAAGAGAAAGGAAATTCTTTATCCACTCCCATTTCACAACCAATCCCGATTTATGAGGGGAGCTCGGGGAGGAATAAGGGAGAAGCCTCTTCAATCGAAGATCTCATCGAGTCTATCAACGAGTCTCTCCCAGAGCTCGAGGCAAGCTGTGGCGTCCCGGGCATTATAACGACTGAAGGCAATACCCTCTCCTCAGAGGGAAAGCAAAGCGGAAGTCCTTCATCATCCATACCAAGTCCCAGTCCTGGAAGCCCCATTCCACCAATCTTGTCCGTGAGTGTTAAGAAGAAAATTGCAACAGAGGATGTTGATGATGACAGTCCCCTCGCTGCATTTCCTGTACCCGCTAAGCGACACCATCTCCCCAGCAGATCCGAGGAGGAGTCACTTTACGAGAACTTACCAGTGAGGGGAAATATGATGAAGAGGGAAACCGGAAATGATGAGACCGGACTCTCTTCATCATCACCTTTCACATATAATGAAGAGGGTGAAAGCTACATCGATCCCGTATTTCATCATCATCATAGCGAGGAAAATTCTGCGAATATCCCATCGCTAGTGACGATCACTGGCCGCCGTAGTTCCAGTGAAGCTATCCGACGTGCCCCACATGGTAATGACCATGAAGGCGACGAGGAAGAGGAAACACAACACAGTACCAGCAGCTCTCATCAACCATCCTCCTTGAGCAGTAACGACTCCGGGGAAGTTTGCGGGAGTGGAAGCTCCCGAGAAAACGAGAACAGGAAGGAAGATCGAAGCCCCAGGCCTAATAATAGTATTAAAGATAATATTAACACACGGAACTCAGTTGACCAAACTTGTTCCACCTCATCAACACTTCCTCCTTCTTTACCAACTACCAATAGCGCTTCTTCCTCTGATACTTTAGCAAACCAAACGAACAACAACACAACTGAGACGAGCAGAACAAGAAACTCCTCCTTGTCCTCATCAAGGGAGTCCTTGTTGCGAAAAAAGTCTGAAGGTGAGATCTCTTCCGGATTAAGTGATGATGAGGGAAACCTTTCATCATCCTTTCCTTCTTCTAGACTCTATCACTGGTTCACACGTTGGAATGGACTTTTGCTCTTTGCATGCTATCTAATTGCTTTTTTGCAGTCTTTTGCCACATTCGACTTTTTTCCTGGTTTCGGGATTTTCGTTGCAATACTCGTCTTCTTTGCATATCTTTTGTAAAAAGTGTGACATAAAATTTAGTCATTATTAGTTAGCGTAACAAAACGAATTTTTTGTGGGTTTTTCTTTGACTGTTTTCTTTAAAACTTTAACGTATCTTCCCCTTTACATATAAAATCCTACACATAATTGAAATCCAAAATGCGAAACGGTAGATAAACACAGATCATTTCACAAAAAACATATCATCAGTTTTACTTTATCAACGAACACACATGGGTGAACGAACGATTACGGGAAACACCGCCCTTTTTTATTCGACTTTGCTTTTTTCGTTAAAGAAAACAAAAATTTTGCCAACTCGAAAAAAAATTGACATGAGCAAAAATAGAACCTGACTATTTGTAAACATAAAACAGAAGTTGTAAGAAAGTCAATTTACGAGTTTCGCATCCTTCCTTATTTATTTACCGAAAGGGAAAATATTCAATAGAAGAGAGTTTGAATTGGATGCATTATGCAATTCCCTTTGGAAGCTCTCCTTTTGAAGAGGATGCTGGCAGTTATTACATGCTATGCAGCATGTAATGGTTTTCTACTCGGGGGTTTGGATCAGCTGTTCTCGTCATCCTGTCTGTCC
>JAQGAG010001060.1:0-11369 GCA_034696835.1 Lepidocyrtus lignorum
CTGTCCGTCCGCGCTCTAGCGTCTAAACGCGTCAACCGATTTTATTCAAATTTGGCACGTAGGTACAAATGGTAAATGGCAAGAGCCCTATTGTTTTTGGGGTCAATAGGACTACGTAAAGTGGTATTTCAAATGACGTAATATAGTAAATGGGGTATAAAAAGCAATGATTTTAATTACTGATTTCAGTGGTGTTGTCAGTGTCATTTAAATACTTACTGAAAAATCACTGATTTAAAAATCCAAAATTTGAATTTTTATATTAAGCATTTTTATACTTCAATAACCTTACAGGTACGTCATTGTAATTACCTATAATCATTTTATTCGTTTTTAGACTTGACATTTTTTCATATCATGTAATTAATCATAATATGTACCTAATTGTAATTGCTGGTAAAATACGTTATTGCAATGTTTTTTTCCCATGATTCACGTGTATTTGATCTAAATATTATTTATTTGTCTTTTGAGGTAATTTGTCAGAATGTTAACTTTAAAACCTATATGATTTTTGTAGTTGTGGACTTCTATTACGTAAAATGATGTATAAAAAATAACTTAAAGTTTCTTTTGGTGTGTTGCTTATATTTTCGTAATGTTTAATTCAAGATTTTTTCAGATTTTAAGACGCCTTCAACACCTTTTTTACATCCCAAGTTAGACACCCAAGCGTTAATTTTACATTTGGATATGGTTTCTCGGAACTTTCAAAAACATTTTAACGTGAAGAGGATATGAGAATTTATTGAAAGCAAAAGAAGAAGAAGATTATAATTATAATTTCGGAACTTTTGGATTTTATTACATAATACATTACGTTTACTTTATGTTTTTTAGCCTCTTTGTATGTTTCAATGTCACTTTAAACTATTGCAGGGTTGGCGGTTGGGACTGGGACTCATCGTCAATTGAAATCGAATACATTCCATGTTGATTGCTTTTCTTTATAAACTGCAAGTGAAATTCTACATATTATGACAATTTGCATCAAAAGTACTTTAAAAAATTTAATAACAAATTGCTTCGATGTGACTAAAAAACACTGCGATTTATTCTGTAAATTATTTCAAATCATTATACATACAATTTTTTCGTTCTTTTAGCACATCGCATCGCAACAAAAACAATGTTTTGTGTAAACTCGATTTAATAATATATGATTTTTTAAATTTTGGTGGGAAAAAATGATGTTCATGTCGTAACTCAGAAACCCTTTGAGCAGTGTGGCTATAATTTTTGCATAGGTATTCGTTATTTTCACATAAAAATAAAACTACCTCTATGGACAAAAATTTTAAGCAAACTCATATGTAAAAAGTTTTAAGTACTACGATCTTTTATTATTTACGTAATAGTAATAATGTAAAATAAAATAAAATAAGTTTGTATCTAGTAATTATTTAACAATGTAATAACAACATTAAATAATGATAAATGTAATAGGTGTAATATGTATGTATATTGCCAATTGTAAAGAAACCTACACTGATTTACTTTCTTTTTACATGCTAATGATAATGATGGTCTTTATGAATTTATGGAGTGAGCTCCAAGTAGCTGGTCATAATTCCCTCCTTGCCCACCTACCAATCCCATTTGAAGTACCATCAGAGCCATTAGCACTGAATTTCCACCAGAAAAAAAGTTCGTAACCTGAAATTAGAAGAATGATAATTATTATGCAATTTGGAATTAAATAACTTTTGTAAAACATGTGTAGAAACGACTTGGTATACTGATCTTTGATATATTATTGAACTTGAAGATTGAATTGACAAAGATGAGCGAAACATGTGAAGTCATTATTATGTAGGCTTGATGTGTTCAAGCATTAGACTCTTCCAATAATATTCTTTATAATAAAATGATTATGGGTTATTGTAAACTTCATTTTACATTCTTTTCCCTTTTAAATGAAATTTGGAGAATATGGGTCTACACAACATACAGTTAATTTTAATTTACCTTTGAGTCACTGGCCCCAAAATGATTCTGAGAAAGTAACTGTCCAGCATGGCAAATAGATGATGATGATGCATCGGAAGTTGTTTGCAGGTTTTCAGTGTAAGCACTGTTCCAATCATCGCTAATATAGTTGACGTTGTCTGATAAGAGGGATGATGTGGAGGGACCTGTCGTTACCGCCTTGGGAGAGGCTAATCCTGTAGATCCAGATGAGGCGGACACTGCCAGCGCTGACCAATGGGGATAAGCTACACCTAATGGGATCGGATCGAACCTAGAGTTAAGATGATGATGACCTTGTTCTGATGATCCTTCAACGGTTTTGCGCCAGCGAGCCCTTTTATTGTTGAACCAAATTGTGACTTGGGCCTTTGTGAGATTTGTTCTTTGTACGAGATCTTCTCGTGTTTGTATATCCAGGTACTTGATTCTCTCAAATGTTCTCTCCAACTCTCCCAATTGTTTTATGGTAAATATAGTTCGTTGTCTTATTCGTTTAGGCTTGCTTTCCGCATTGGAGTCTCCTGATTTATCTCCATTCGTCACGTCCTGAATTTTAAAATAAGGTTAACTTTGTTAGCTCATTGAGTTTATTTTATGATGGGACAAAAGGAGACTAGTAAAAGTTCCATGCAAAGGATACAAAATCCGCTTGATAATTATGAATTGGATTGGATAGAGAGTACTATTTTTAAACTGAGTGAGTCGTTTAACTTTGAAAGATGTTTTGGCAATTTATTTGGCTTTGGCATTGATCAAGGTGGAGCGAATTTCGATTTAGAAAATAGTGAGGTTATCGCATTCATAAATATTCTTTAACTTTGTTATCAACCTCGAGAGTGGCAACTCGTGGCTTGCTTCCTATTATCGCTCCATGTAGAATGCTTCCAGTTTTTTTGTATCGGTTCAGAATTTTAGAGACACATCCATGAGTTACTCGGAGTTGTCTGGAGATGACACAGGGTCGAACGCCCATCGCTGCCATTTGTACTATTTTTAGTCTGACATGGTTTGGAAGTGGTATTCCATTTGTGAACACTCCGCCTAACTGGTTAACCCTTTCTTGTCCTTGATCTAAATATTAAATACAGAGAAATGAAATGTTAAATATTTCAATAGATCCGGAATGAGCCTTATCATTGCGCTTTGTTTCATATTTATGTAAATTCTCTTGCGAATGTAAAAAAATTATTTCGAATTCGTTTTTTACGCCAAAAACAAGTAAAAAGTTTTTTGCTTACGTTGGAAAGGGTATCCAGACGAAAATATATAGCGCATGTCTTGGGCACTTGATAGAGCCATCGATAATTTTTCCTTAAATATTAAAGTCACTTCTTTAAGTTGATTGAATTTGCATTTATCAATACTGATACTGGTTAGAATATCAGATCCGAAGGCGTCGCGAGTGGTTTGCACTGAAATGTGAAATGTTTTTCGGGACACACCAGATATATATATACGAATACTTTATACATACATACCTATATTTGTCCATCAAGTGACATAGAAGAATATGAAAACACTGTATATGATTTCACATCCCACAGAGTCCATCTCATTGAATGAATGTAATAATGATTACGCTTAAAACAATAAGAAGATTTTTCTAATTTGTGCACTGTATGAAAGGAAATTTACACAACACACACTGCAAAAAATTGTCATTACCATTACTGTATAATATCCTTCTACATATTCCTACATTCAAGATAAGAATGGAATATGAAATTGGATTCAAGTTACAATTCTTGCGTACATTATGATTTTGGTACGATATATTATGAGACGCATCTCAATACTAGCAGAGCAAATATACCTGCTGTGCGTATGTAGCTAGGTAGTTAAAAAGAATAGAGCGATGGAGTTTGATATGACATTTTTTGTGTTTGGATTGCCTTCAAAAATAAATTCAATATAAAAGTATTGTTGGTAATCACATTTGAGGAATTTTTGTTTATTTCTATTGATTCGAATTATGGCACTAATTTATAGTTTTAATTGGTAAAAAGTATAGTTAACAATAATATATTGGTGATGCTAATATTGGTGCGTATATTATTTGTGTGATATGATGTCATGAAAAATTATTGAAATGACGAAACGTTTTAAAATTTGGTTTTATTTTGCAAATCACTTGTAATCCAGAGTTTTGAGTAGATAAACAAAAGCATATTTTTTTGTTGTTTTTAATTCGCTTTCAAAATTTCGAAAAAAAAATATGAACACATATTGTATGTTAATGTGACTGACTGCTTACCACATTTCTATTTTCAAATCGTTACAAAAATCTATATTTATGATAAATTAATGTAAGTGATAATTTATGCGTTCTTTGAGTAGCTAAAGACAATCCCAGTTGAAACAGTTGTGAGTAAATTTATGATGATGACAATTTGCATTGTGTTATAGTGTTACCCACTTGTAAAGGAATAAAGATTGCAAAGACCTTCTGGGGATTGGATATACACAAAGGAATAAAACGGATCATAACTTTCGTTTGTCGTTAAAAATGCAAGTTTGCGTCTTAAATGTACGAGAATTTAATAATTCCACGGATGTCATTTTCCAGACAATCTTTAATAAAATGTTTGAAATCTGCTATGTTTTATATGCAAACGACGTGTACTTCCCGGGCATCCATTCTTCTGATAAGGCTGATCCCATTATGAGTATTACAATATTACTGGTTTGGAATTGGATTGATGTGATGGGAAATGTATATTTTGCACCCATTTAATTCCTTAGTGAGCAATCATGCCATTTAAAAGAATTAGCAAAATTGTAGTCTAAATACAAAAGAGGAAATTGTGTAGCGAGTTATTTTCGATAAAGCGACCATAACTGGTTATGAAATATATGAAAAAATGTTTACACCATTTGTATCATTTAATTGTTTTGTTATTTTTTTGCAGCCAATCGGACGTATAAACATGATAATTGTTTTCTAAAAAAATCACTACCTACCTACATATTTACAATAAGTATAATATTATTTATATGACAGGGAAATGGATTGGCCATGCACATTTTCTATTTTATGGGTACGATTCTGTGCTGTCGTCACGCACGTGTACCGCGCAACGGGAAAATGATTACTGAGTCTAATTTTATTATTTGGGATTTGCTGGACATGCTAAAGTGCTGGGATTTAGAGGAGTAAATTTTCTTTGGGATGATAAGCGACAAAGTATTTTCTATTATTATCCATTCCGATAATATGTATACATATAGCAAATATAAATGCGCTAAATAATAAGGAAATCAGAATGGAGAGAAGCAAAAGCTGAAAGGTTCTTTTTCCTCTTGTTAGTTAACCCTAAGTTTAGACACTTGTTATTACCAATCTTTCATCAATCCTATCATCATATTCATCATCAATATCATCGTTACCCTTCACTATATTTACTCTCCACGAGACGAATTGTTTTACCATATCCCTTCGTAATGTGTAAATTTTATTTCATTTTAAGAGAATGCAGCTATGTAAAATGAAATTATGGAGATTGAAAGCCATTAAACGACAATATGACTAAATGAAATAGCAAACTAAAAGTAGGTATATTTATTATATTACAGCACAGTGGGGGATATTTCTTAGATGTAAATAACAAGTAGGTATAATAATAGAATGGAAAGATTTGCTATCAACAACGGTGTTACCATCATCACTTGTTTCAATTTTTATTATCGTTTGCCCAATCACATTTTAAACTGGGTTTTAACAAAACTATTATTACCTATGTAGGTAGGTAGTTATATTTTTCGGTAATAAATAAATAATAATATTGTGTATTGCACCTGCACCGAAATATCCATTTTGATGACCAAGCTGACAATTGATATTTGATAATATCCAAGACGGAGCACAGGTGATAAACTTTTTTTGGTTTCGTTGAATCCATATTTAATACAATGTAAAGTAATATATGTAAGTATTTAAAGAAGTTTCTCCAACTTCAACTGGTTAGGAGTAAATTATATTTATCTACGTAAATATATCGGGCATGGGTGTAAATAATCATATTTAAAAATATTAAAATGCATACTATATATTGATAACAAGCATATTATACCAATAATCCGCGTTACATTATTGTCCTTGTAAATTACTATTGCATGTTAAATGAAAGTATGTATACTATTTATGAAGTACGCAGTTGGTAGTAAATAGTTTTTATAATGTGCAAATTGAATTCATTTCCTGTAAAAAAATATAAATAAGTTAGATCTTGTATAAAACGAGTCCATTCTAAAATGAAATAGAAATTATAATCCACATAAACAGTGTTCGAGGTATGATAAATTCCCAATAACGATAGTGTATACAAATAACTATAATTAATTATGAAGGATGTTCCTGTCTCCATTTGAGTATTTGTGACATAGAACTTTTTGTTTGTGTCTCATTTTTGTTCCATTAACAATACCAATGAAATCAATTCAGTCAAAACACACGTACGGATTACGTACCTATAAGTTATGTATTATAGTTTTGGCATAAGTACGTATATCCGTCCGTGTGCGCACTCAAGTGTCTTAAAACGCGTAGACCGATTTTATTCAAATGTGACACAGAGGTGTACAAATGGTAAATAGCAGGTTTTAGGAGAAATATTTACCACATTTTCTCTAATTGAAGCATGTGTTTCTATTAGACTTGGATCTGAACAGAACAACAACAACGTACAAACTGAAACATTAGACACACAAAAAATCATGAAATCATCAAACCTACCTAGCAAACCTAACCTGACTTGTCACAACAACTTCCACGGGTAAGGGGTACAATGAGACACCACCAACTGATAAAGTGATTTTTTCTGAGTATCTTATTATGGTAATGGCTAAACAAATAATGCTCCAGGCATCATGACATTGGGTATCTAATGATGTATCAAGCTCTCCCAAAATCCGACCACATGTCATGTTGTTCCGTTACCCTATTCAGCGCGAACATCTGTATATATTTTAAATGTTCTTATAAAAAATAAAATTAATTTTCAGCATTGTTCTTACTCTTCGCAGTTTCTCAACCCATTTGTGTAAATTTCTTAACATCTCTCCCCAACATTAGAACATTTGTTTGAACATCTAGGTATCTACTTTTTTATTATAGTATTTATATTTAGTTATATCTAACGACTTTCGTACGCACAATAATTATTACGACATCTGAATAACCATAATAATATTTAGAGAAGTTTTGTTCGTATGTTATAAAAACTACAAATCATTTTTAGTATATGACCGATTCTCATTCAACATAATATGCAGTAACTTTCATTTGATATTAAATATTTTTGGCAAAGCCCTTTTTTACGCATTTATTTGGTGCCAATTGTTGAATAAAAATGTGTTTGATATTGCATGGATGTTTAGGTTGGAGAGATGTAATCTATTGACATAAAATGCATAAATATATGTAGTTATTAAATAAATGTAATAGTAAATGAATTGATCATACTTATTATAATAGTTTATCTGAAATCAAAACTAATGTACCTACTACATTATAGAAGGGATACCTGTAATTATAAATTGGGAAAAATGCAAATAATTACAATTTAACCATTTACTATAACCTCCACAAAAACTAAACCCAATCATCATCACCTCTGCCATTTTTACCAGAGATGAAATCGGATATTCAATAAAAAAAGGTGAAAAGGTTTTATTAAATAAGATATATGTGATTAGGTACATATGAATTAAGGCTAGACATTTACAAATTTAGATGGATCTCTTCCTTTTGAAATTATGTACACACCTATAAGAAAATTAGATTGCTTTGTTGTAAATTTGGAGTATGAAATGAAGTACATAATAATATGAAGATAATAATTACTAACATAAGCATGAACAATTATTGTTTATTTCAGATTCCAGATTGATTTTTGGTATCATATAATTTCCTTTGTCTGTATTTATTGAACTTAATATTACATGAATATGAAATGACTATTGAAATAAGATCATAAGAAATAACTATTAAAATTTCACAAATTAAGTGCGATTTGATACAAATTTTTAATGAATGCTTACATATTTCAATGTGCAGAATTTTTACTCATGGCTATATGAATGAGGACGTGAACTTTACTGCTACCTATATATGTAGTTGTTGACATTTTATAATATTTTTTTGTCATTACGAGGTTCTGGAAATTCAAAATTGAATGGTGACAACGACAAACCATTTCCGATTCTACCTAGAAAAAATTAACAAAAATGTCATAGAAAAAGAATAAATTCCAATAAATGGAGCCATGTTCTTTCTTTGTAATTAACATGATTACCATAATAATTTCCTTGTCACGGTCTACTTAACGTTTGATCTTTCCTTTTTGACACTCTTCCTTAGGTTTCAAAAATAAAATTCCTCTTTTTTTAAAATTCATTTCGCTATGTAAGTAGTGATGTGTGTCCACGTTCATTGCATTCAGAATAACCGTAGGCGGCGACTTTTTTTATCGTTAGTATGTTGTTCCTGTTGACTGTAGAATACATTCATGCTTACTTAAGTAGGTAGGTATGTTTTCATTTTTCAATAATGTTTTTTAGTTCGCAAAAAAATGAATTCTTTTCATGTTCTCATACACTCTTCAAAATGGTGAATGTGTAGTAGCTCTTCATCAACTCATGTTTCGTTTTTCATGTTGCTGTAATGTTGATAAATTAACTAGTGTAAATTTATGCTAGAGAGAAAAGCTCGTTTACATTTTGTTTTGGTGGAAGCTCGCTTTCTCCTTTCCTTAGATTTTCTTATGACGTGATTTCGGAAGTTTCCTGTATTCGCGGGTTGATAAAAATGGAAAAATAGAATTGCTTCTGGAGCACGTGACAAATAACAGTCCACTGTAGCATTAGATTTATATTTTATATTTTATCAAATTGAGCAAGTATTTCCCTCCTTTTAAGATACCTACCTAATATAAGAGTAAGCAAGATGTATTTAAGTAGTTTTAATCTGTATAATCGTTAAAAAGTATATCCCCTCTTAAAGTTTAAATTGGGCTTTGGACTGCAGATGAAGTGTGCCAGCAGATTTCGGACATTTCGGAAATTTTTTATATTCTTCATTCTTTTGGAGTTGAAAATATTACTAATGTTTAGGTTAGGTTTGCCAGCTTGGTTTGTTTGCTAGAAAGGTTACGTTTGCTGGCTGGAACGTTAGGTTTGTTAAGCTTAATCTTGATTCAGCTATGAAATTTTGGGTTACTTTTTTACTTGTCAGGAAAATTATTTGTTAATTTCTTTATATATTCAAAAAAAATAGAACCACTCCTTAACCATAATCTGACCGGCAAAACATAACCGAATGTTCCAACAAAATATCGATGGCGGACCTTAACTTTATTATGACCCTGGGGTACTAGACTGGATAAGGTGCGCCACAAAAACTTTTAGATATGTCCGAAATACACTGGCACACTTTATCTTCAGTTCAACCAGATGCATTACAAGTATCATTTACGGTATGATCTTGTTCCACCTTCCATCTACCCCACCGACATCATCAGCATCGCAGCTACATTCCTCATTGCCGAAAGAAATTAAAGTATGACCGAATTCATTCGCTCCCACAATACTCAAAGGGTAAAAATGAGCTTGACGATGATGCATAATTACATCCCTCTTTGCACTATTTCAGAGAGAGGAGAAACGGTCTTAAAAAATTTAAGGCTCATCTTTATCTCCCTTTGTGATCCTCCACCATTCCCTACCCCAAATACCCCAATTTACAACTAAAAAATATACAGGTTGAAGTGGGTGATATACATAGTTGCTCGTAGCTTTCTGTACAGCTTTGGCCTGTTATGCCAACTTCTTTAACTGGGTTTTATGCTCCTCTTCTAGGTTAGGTTTCATTGAAGCTTTTCCTGTAATATTTTCTCCTCATCGTCTACCTTCATGTATTATCTGTAGTTATAAGTTTGAGTGTAGGAATGAAGAAATCAAATGCACTTTCGAATTTTTAAGAAAGTAAATATCCTTTTGGCATGCAAATGGCAATGAAGTAGACAGTTTATAAGCATTATTCCATCAAGAGAGTTGCCCTCTCCATTGCAGTCAGTGTTTTGTTCCCTTCCTTGTTCCCTTTGTAAGCTAACTCAATAAGAAATGAAGTGCCTTGCCTTCCACTTCTACTCTTCCACCTATTCACAATGAAAACTGTTTTTTTATCGAGGACGTTATATGTACTAAAAGCTCCATATAACAATTTATAAAATGTATTCATGAGCGGGGATGACGATAACTTGGATGAGATACGTTCTCTAGAAACAATTGTGTGTGCCTCTATTAACTAACAAAGTATTACAGTACAAGTGGGATTTTATTCGAATTCGTTCCAGGTGTGCGTCCCTCATGAGACTGGCTGCTCTTACCGACTGCAAAAATAGGGCCAGACGTCCTTCGGCAGTCACGTCTATATTATTTCTTCTAACTTTTTCCACGAGGTAAAAATTACTTTCGAATGATTACCTCAAAAAACTCTGCGTTTGGGATACGCATGAACCATGGACCTCAGGGGTTAGGTGAATTAGATTAGTTAAATAACTTCCCCAAACTCACTATCAGCTTGAGTGCTCTTTAACCTGACAATTGGTTACCTCAACAGTGGTGAATTTAGGATAACAAAAACTTGTAATTAGTCCGATAGGGAACTAGCTAGGAAATGAAAGAACAATCAAGCACAATCATACTTTAAAATGGACAGCTCAACTACGTGTAAACTTTTTTGTCTTTAATTTTCTCCTGTGGATTTATACTGGGTAAAAGTTTTTTGTACAATGTGGAGGCAAAAAGCCACGGTGAAAATGACGGCTGACGCCATTTATTCAAAAGATGAGGTAGGGTTGTGAGGTGATGCTAATAGTAGAAGGGGAAGGGTTTTATAATTTATTTCCTCTTCTTCTCTCCTCATAGGCTGCATAATTGAAAGCTGATACGATTCAAATGAAAGGAACAAGTTCACTGAAAAGAAAGGTATAGTTAACAAATCAGTCAACCTTGTCGAAATAGTAAGTCAACTTTTAAATGGAAATTTTACGCAAACTGCTTGATGAGATGAGACAAATTTGAACGCTTGAATACAAAAAGTATATCTAGTCCCCTTACTATAAATCCTGTAATTTAACTTGAATGTACCATATTTTTTATGCAGCCAAGAAAATACTTTCCCTTTGTGGTGGATTATTATGAAGGAAGGCGAAGGAAGGAAGATATGAAAATGATGATGGGGTCTGCAGATGGATGGACTGAAAATGATGGAGCATTTATCATTGTAATATCCTAGACTTTTCTCTTCCCATCCCTCAGTGCCTGTATAGCAGATTAGTGTGCTGGAGAGTAAAATTACGATGAATATTAAAACAGTGAAAACGGGAAAGCAAGAGGAG
>JAQGAG010001061.1:0-11368 GCA_034696835.1 Lepidocyrtus lignorum
CACCTTTTTGAGTTTTTGGACTTTGAAATTTTTTGACCGGGTGTCGTTTTGCCTGTCTGTCAATATGGGCGTCTCCCACATTTGACATACCTACATTATATGTAGTGCTTCAGTTTATATCACTGTTTTTTTTCAATATTTTCTTACTAGTTTGAAGTTTCTTGTTAGTTTTTATGGCGAGCCCGTTCATGAAAATATGAATTATCTTGATCCTCAGCTCATAGTCAGCGTCAGGCTTTCTCTTATCATGCAATGCAAGCTCTTTGCTTCGGCTGACATCCCTGTCTTGTCCTGTCCACGAGTATCAGCAGCGTCAAGATCCCCGAACTGAAAGTTGTTCCTAAAGAGCTGGCTCATCATTCTGCCGTGAACCATGAATCGGCCTCTCATTCTCAAGCCGGCATATGTATATCATATCATTAGCCACGCAGCTTGCAAAGAACTCATTTCCTTCCGCCACCTCTTTGCATAGCAATATAGCGGAGCGTCCGTTCTCGGACGATTTGGAGGTTGAAAGGTAAGAGCAAAAAAATAAGAAGAGAAACAATAAGATTTTACGTTTCTTGATAGAGACAGCGAACATCATTTATTTGATGGTTGTAGCGAAATCCGCATTTGTTAACAACCAAGAGCACAAACAATGACTTAAATCAGTGTTTTGACGGTTCGTACTTTCCTCGTAACCATCATCGTTCTCTTCCAGAAACTTCATTTCAAATACATTAAATTAATTTACATTTCGTTTAGAATGTTACAAGATAAAAATTAAATACCAATTAAAACAAACCTTTATCTGACATATCTATTGCTGTGCCTTTATCCGTCTTATTCAGGATTCTTAGATCGGGGATGAACTTATCCCATGGCCATCATATCCCCCAACTGGAATAATTGTTTATTATTCTGATAATCTTATACCTAACCTTGTTTGGAACAAGCTTAATGAAAGATGCTAACGATGAGTTAATTGTGACCTTCTTTACACATGTGCCCCAATATAATAATTTTCCTGATTCGGACCTTATTGACATTTTTTCAAGAATATTGTTTCCTAAAAACATTTACGTGATTGCAATGTGTGTGAATTAATTTAAATGTTTCCCTATGTGGAAATACATAGAAAATTTCATATATTTTTTCCTTTCCCGTGCAGAGGTACTTGCTCGAGAGCAACAAGCTTCTATCTCAACACTGACTGTAGAACTATGCTGAATGTGACATCGGACGGTGGGCAGATTAACTAGAGGGATTTGAATAGAAAATTCGGTAAGCATGTAGTAGTCCGGGTCAAAGAAAGAATCCACGAGAGACTCTTCCTGGATCTTTACTTCAGCTTGGCTTTGATTTCAACAATCCAGCCAATTAGAAATGATTTGAAATGATGTAAGAACCTTGACATATTGATAGTCCTCCAAAAATAAATCTTTAAACATCTAATAATGAGAATTTAATGTTGCAAATTTATCTTTAACATTGGACGCTTTTATGTCTAGGCTTTTCTCATTCCTGGAGAAAATTCGCAGGGAAAGTTACTACCCTTTGTATGAACATTACCCACCATTGTCTTGACACTGCCAAATCTCATCTAGCCTTTCTTAAACCAATTTCATCCAATGAGTGCTATTTTGGGGGAGTATGAAAAGTCAGTTTTGCTTTGTCATGAAGCAGAAATGTGAACGCACTTTCTGAACATTGACTAAAGACGAGACAGTTAATTGCAGATTCCATACACATACCCCATTTACTCTCTGTTTTTAGGTAAAATTCCAGACAAAAATATTTTGGGAATGATAAACCAATTAAAAAAAGTCATTCACTTCCCTCCAAGTTGACAGAAAGTTTAGTGTTCGTATCCATCCTTGACAATTTTGCACACAATGCTGCGAACTGACCCATTCACATTTTTCTTTAAAAATTCCCATTTATCATGCCATCACCATATACGTTGTTTCTGAGCCATGTCAATCCTCCTGTAATTTTCAATGCCAAAAAGTTAATAACTTCAGACGAAAATATTTATCCATTTTCACTATTTTTTTCGTGAATGACAAATCAACCGTGTACATGGTCGGTATTAATGTTGTGAAAACACCGCATTTTTAGTTAATATGTATGTAATCGTTGACGACTTTTTTAACTGCATTTCTGACGAAAATCTGTCAAGCGATGCATTAAGATTGACGAAAGCATGTCTGCGTCAGCGTTTTGACCCATTTTTATGCATCCCAAAAGACTCTCACAGTCGCATACATTGTTTTGGCGAACAGTATTTGGAAGTTTTTTTTACTTTTTATTACTTAAATTACATAAGATTATTCAACTGATAAGTCTAGTTTGTCTTAAAAATATTATTATGAATAATTTGGATCATTAAGTTATGCTATTAAAATGTGAAAATTAGAATGGATGAAGTGAGTGACAGTAAAAGGGTGACATTTGCTTATGACAAATATGACATTTTTTATGACAATTCGATTTTGAAATATTATTGGTTAATCTCTAAAGTCTAAATGCGGAATGTATGCATAAGGAACTGAACTATATTATACTACCAAATCTGTTAAATTCACTAGTTCGTCATTCCGTTTTTAAGAAGTTGTTAGTTGTTTTTCGTCCAACAAGAAACTAAAATATTCTGTAATATGCGCAATGTCAACTTTTGTCAACAGAAATCTCGATACTCATACGCAATATGTATTACGATAGCGGAAAACATTGTTTTTCATCGAATTGTCTTACTGGAAGATTTATACAAGGGAGGAGGTCAGCGGATATCAAGGTAAAAAAATATTTGACTTTTTGCATAAAATTTCAATGCTTAAATAGATTTAAACATTCTCGAACTTACGTGGTTTTCGTTTCGAGGAGGTGAAGGACGCTCCCATTACAAAAAATTACTTTTAGTCCTGCGAATAAAATAAACCTTTCTTCTTGTGACCTGTTTTACTCGATGAGAGCACAAGTTTTAAATACTTCCTAGAACTGCAATCCTTCCTTTGTACTTAACCTCGAAAATGCACCCCTAGCCAGTCAAGCGACCTTCGACATTTTCACTTCGTAATCCCTGCAAAAACGCCATTTGAAGAGGGGCACGCGCATATTGCCGAACTTGAAACTACTACCGCTCACCATGATCGAAGGTTCCATAATGTAAAATTAGTTTTTCTCAGGGCTGATAACTCGAAAAAAAAACGCATTCGGACTAATTTAACATATTTTTTTCAGAAGCTTTCCTTAATCAAACAAAGCATTTCAGGTTTTCCCCAGGAAGAGTGAAAAACGTTGCTGATTCCAGCATCCTCTTTACTCCTTACACCAATTTGACATGGATATGTCAATACCTACAAAATATTGTCTTGCGTAAGAAAAAACGTACTTAGGCTCATCTCGTCAATTCTCCATATCCGAAGCGAAATGCAATTCCAGAGGATTTGAAGGTTAACATGTCAAAAGTGTCAAAACCTTGTAAGACATGTTTTTATCTTCGGAACTCATCTTTGGTCATTAAATGGACTATCAACACCAAAAATCATCATATCATCATCATCATTGCTACTGGGCTCAAGCTCAACTCGTCGCATTATCATTATCACACTCGATTCATTACATATTATTACCTAGTTTCATTTTGCAACATTCAATAATGTAAAAAAAAATTGCAAAAAAAAACATTAATGGATTCGTCTCCGCTTCACTCTAAAAAGTGATTTGTCTTTGTTATGATTATGATAATGACATGGGAATGTTTTTAGTTGAGAAATTACAGCCTTGACATTGTATCTTTTCCTTCCTTTCAGTCACGTGAAAATTCCACGCTGCGTTATTGCAGAAAGAAACAAAGATTAGGGGTCATAACTCAACTAGCTTAATTACTATTGGCTCCGTTCAGCATTCGATCCCAAGAATTATGCGTTTCCTTTCAACATAAAATTGGGAAATTGAGTATAGTCCAAACTACAATTTGTATGGATCATCAATGGCTTTACTTTGTTAACTGACCACTCACTATCTGTAAACAAGGTAGTTATCATTTCCTATCTCAATTGCTTTTTATTGTTGGGATGACATAATCTATCGTGGGACTTCCGATCGAGAAAACTGGCGACCGTCGAATCAATTACTACAAATAATTTGTAATTTATTAATCATTTTGGCATCTATCTGTCATTATGTAACCAAAGCCTGATCTTCAAGTCTTCCTTTTACATTCATTCCATATATACCATCCCATCGTCAGACACAGGACAAGACACAGACAACGTCTAGCCTGGACCAGGATTGCAATTGAGTAATAATCCTATAGTAAAATGAACGGGATGGGGTTAAATGCAGTTTTATTATGGAATAAAAAAAATTAAGTTGGGTGCAAGGTGCCTTCTCTTGACTTTACGGTCTTCAAATGTTAAATGAGTTATGTATGTAGGTACATATTTACAATTTTCTTGTAAGCAAACAGGTGGAATCACATGGAAAAAGTGCTCCAAATTAAGTGCAATGCAATGCCTTAGTATTAGCTCGAGAATTTGGGCTACGGAGGAGCAAAGGAATGTTAATGGCTTTCCGCAGTAGACACGTTGATTACCTATAATACAAAAAGATGAATGAATCACTTCTTTCAAGAAAAGTTCGCCTCTTGAGATGGGTAGTGTGCGCCCACAAGACAAGCATCTTTGACTTTTGTCTTCTGAGGAGTAAAGGTGCAATAGATAAAAAAAAATTGGAACTTGTTCCTTGTCTAGGGCCATTGGGTGCATACGTCTCATCTCACTTTATAAGACACTCGATCGTTATGTAATGCTTTGACTTTTGTTCTTGGGCGTTACTATTGTCACATTACTATTGGAAGATCTGCTTTTATCTTTAACACATGCGAACCACAGCTTAATAGATTTCCCACACCAATACAGAGTGGACTGTGGACGGACATGACGTTCTCCCAAGTGTGCTTATCTATAGTGCATTTTGTAATTTAAATCAAATTTGATACTTTCGAAAATGTCATTTCACAAGTGCTTTTACACCTTTCCAGAGAAAAAGTGGTTTGATCTCTGATGTAAATGTCATGCCTCGGTAGGGGGTGGTTCATAGGTGCTGAGCATTCATTCAATAAAGCTGTATGTAACTTTTACCAACTTTTTAAAACTACGTAACATTCTATTTCCATTTTACGTTCATTGCCCACATGGCACTATAAAATGTTTGGTTTGAAAATATTAAATTACAAATTTTGTAATTGGAGAGCTTAACCCGATTTCGTAGTATATATCGTAGAAATAATTTATTTGGAATGCACATGTGATGTCATTCATTCTCTCCGGGTCTCCGACCGTTTCGAGGTCATTTTGATAACCAGACAAAATAAATGAAGTGGTGCTGGTGCTCCTACTATTCCACATTGCCAAACCTTACCCTTACCCCCAATAAACCGTACATTGCCTTAATCAAGGAAGGAACTAGGATGTCATCACATCACTGTCTATGAGTAATTAGTAATTAACAGTTTGCTTAATGTGTGACCATTATGCATTGGATCAAATAATGAATTTGTACCCTTTAAAATTCAACTGAAAAGTGGCTCTCACGCTAATATTATCACTTTTTTTAATGATAACTATTTAAACTTATTTTAAAAGTTATTTTAGGTGCTGTATTCACCATATCAAAATTATTGGAGAAGGTTGCATCATTTTAACTTTTCTTAAGTTTGTGAGAACCAAAGAAATTTGTCATTTTCTCTCTTATCAGTATATCCTTTTTTTAGTTGTGTAGCTCAAACCCATGAAAATAACGATCAATTATATGAATAGCTCATGTCGTGCAATATGTAGCGTTTGCCCAACTCGGTTCACACATGCATTTTGTTACAAAGTTATGTTGCAAATTGGTGGTTGTGATAATGATAAGGTATGAATATTCCAAAGATATATTTTAGGGATGCCTCCATGAAAAAAGTTATTCTGCGCTGCAGCTAACTATGTACTAGCTCTTATCTTAATTACTGGATGAATAATATTAAATGCGAAGTCGTAAATTAAAGTGAAATGAGATAATACTAGTATATTCGTTCCATTATGTCCTCTGGGATAAGTTAGTAAAATTCCAAAATCTCATATAACTTGGTATGTGGTGATGAGCTGATGATCTTAACATTTGATTGCTTTGGCTAGAAGAGAATGGGGATCAATTGCACATGAAAATTCCACTATGGAAATGGAAATATTTTAATAGATTGGGGGAATCTATATACAGGAGTGTAAAAATAGTGCTCTCACACTTGTGTTATCACATAATTCTATCAGAATTTGAGGACTGATTTAGTTATCATGATGATTTGCTGTAGGTATATGCCTATGGCAGGGATTAGGGATAACTGATTAGTGATGCTGATTATAGAACAAGGTTGAATTAGATATTCGAACTGTTTAATCAATGCAGTGCAGTTTCCTGCATGTAAAATTATAAGGTTAAATTTTTTCATCTCATATTCCCCCAATATATATAGGTGAATAGGTATATACCTAAAAGATCATTTCAAAATCTGAACTGGAAGCATTAAGAGACAGAGAATGAACTTATCAGTGGATCATCGCGATTAATCAAAAAATGCTAATGGATGATATTACGTAGATCCTAATAAAATAAAAATGCGTCATCGTTTATTAATAGCTCTATCATGTCATTTATCAAAACAAGTGTGCAACTCTCGTGGTGTCAGTAGGTATTCTTGACTTGATTAGATTTCACAGATAATTTACAGTTTTTTAAGCAAGGTAGCAACCAGTCATGAATTTCTTTGTCCAGTGGTCTAGTAACTTGTCATCTCGCTCTCGTATTAATTAGTTCGGAGAAATTTTTCAAAGGAGCGCTAGAATTCTTATGACATGATGTATGACAGCATGTCAAGTTTTGGCACGATCATCAGCCGGCTCCAGAAAGAACTAGCCACAAGCCAATTTCTGATGATGTGGCAGGTTCTTGAGTGAAAAGTCAGCTTTGTTCATCTGTAAATATGTAAATATAGGGATTTATCATCTTTTCATGCTAATCTTTTTCAAATGTTTTTGTTCGATTGCATGCCCCGAATTCGCAGAAAATCATTTTGTCTCCGTAAAACTGTCTTAAGATCCTTTTAAACCTTTGAAAAAATTATCTGTATCAAACCGCTTCATTTTACACTCCTTCTTTGAGCAGGCTCACCTATTGGCCATTAAAGCTTATTAACAAACTCGGGATTATTATTCGGCCAATTGGAAAGACGAATATTGTTTGAAGACATTTTAGGTGCCAGAAAGGCACCGAAAATGTTGACGTCTGCGTAAATATCATATAAAAAGTTAATCACAGTTATTTACTGCTGTACACATTTTGAAACTTTATTATGAGCTTATCTTGCAAACTTGCACGTGAAAGTATGTTTCTGATGAAAAATGAGTCCGAAGTGTACATCGGTTCAGTAACACCTACACATTCACACTATAAGTTTTAAAGTTTATAAAACGTTTAGTCAGTGATTACGATTAGCCATGGTTCAGAGAAACAGATTAAAAAAAGATGTCGATAAATTAAATGACTTGCATAAAAATTAGAATACGGAACTGGATTGATAGCAGTTTTTAACTGTATTACGATAGCACGAGCTCACTCACATAGGTAACTCTGTAAGATTGCATGATAATTTGCTTATGGTAGCAATGAACTTATGACAAGTTGCAAATTGCAAAATTTTGCACTACATGTTCCCATTACCTATCACCACTATTTAGACGTAAAGGTACGTGTAAAAAAATACCTGTTGTCGGAATTCCCTAATTTGAGCCAGCACTGAGAATCAAACCAAATATATCCGGATATTCAACCCCTTTTAAGTGGTTTATTGTAAACCATGCTGTATTAGGTGGAAAGTCTTGTAACACTTGACGTTTTGCCTCATTTCATTACCAGGTTTGTTCAGCTAAATGCTGTATGCAAATACTGTAATTCCATGTCATATAGAAATGATAGTTGTAATTAACCACACGTCATTCAAGTGTTCTCGTGAGAACGTTACCTGAATTTTAATGAAACCCGACTGCTTCAATGTTTCTCACCAGCAGTTGCATTTCTGATAAAAACCTAACGGAAGTTGTAAACTAAATAAGCGAAAATTTATGCGTGAAATATGAATACTTAAATAGTCTACCCTCTGCCTAGTAACTTTTCATTTGGACCACTGAGGCTGAGCTCTAATATTCCGTAATTAGTTACAAATTGCGAAATCTACTCCGACCTGTTATACTTTTATTTGTATACCTATGTACGTGTATCAATTTATCCGAGCCTTTCGATTGAAATGAAAGTGTTAAAAGAGGCGATAAACAGCTAATTTTTTCCACCTCATTAATACTCATACCGATTATGCAGTTCCAAGTTCCATCCAAAACCACCTTGTCAGCAATTTCTACTTAAAGTGCTTTTAACTTTAACCTTATAACACCCATATATCATCAACAATACTCTATTTAGCTGGATTTTTTCTACACATGCATCACCCGTGTGCAATTTGTAGTTAAGAATTGCAACATGTACCTACCTTCGGTATAAAAAATATTATAAGTATTATATGTAGCCAAATCTCTTTTTGCATCATCATTTTTTTGAAAGATATCCCTAATATAGATGTATTGGATACGGAGAAAAATTACTAGTTCATCATTTCATACCTATTATTACTATCAACATGGGCAATCATTAAGTCATCGTCTTCTCATCGATACGCATCATAAAAAACATATGAATGTGGCGTGCTCCAAATGATTAATATTTTTTGCTGTGAACTCTTCGGCTCAAAAAAAGATGATTCCAGCAGTGTCAGTGCCAGTGTGACTGACGCCTCGTATGCCGAAATGAGCAAAAATCTTTTGAATTCTTCTTTCAACTAGAAGGATGATATGGCATTGCATAAGGAAAATAATAATACAAACAGTTTCCAATCACATAATCCGTGTTCGTCACAGATCAGTATCCCTTTGCGTGTTTTCTGCTCCCAGACTGGGCAAAAAAGATCCTGCAACATGGCAGAAAAAAGTGGTTCAAGTAATTGTTCCTCTTGCGAATAATAATCGGCCTCACTCCACTCCATTACGTTGTTATTCTGCTGCACTGTGCCCTTTCAGTGTTGGCTTCGGCATGAAGAAAAAGACATAAACTCATCTTTTTTTATAACTTTGCCATTCATCAGTCTTCGATTTTATTCTCGCTAATAGAGACAACTCTGCAGTTGACTAGATGAACCATTAAGTTTTAAAACGTGTCTATTTGTGTTAATTTAAAATACATGTGGGTATACAAGACATAATCTACCTGTGTCTGGGGAGGAGATCGCATGTGATACTTTACACTTATGAATTGTTCCATATCATTTTAAAACTGAAGTGCAAGAACTATATATTTCCTTTGTCTAATCATCCATTTTCCTAAGAAATTTTATAAGTGGAATATGAGCTACCTGACACATACACTAAGTCTGGCAACAAAGCTACAAGTGCAACCCCGCAGTATCCCGTCTCGACCCCAGACCCCAACGTATTTCATGTTGAGAGAAAGATTTTCCCACGAGCCCATGCTATCATCGTCATAGACCCTCTTCCTCCCTCCGTCACTATCATCATCAGAGAGACAAGTTTTTAAAAGTAATTTATACATGTACTGACAACAGCTTCCATGTTACACACTGTGAAAGGAAAGATCCGTATCATATCATCATCGTGTAAAATACCTCATCATTCACTAACATTTTACAATTAAGTAGGTATTAGTTAGCCTATGACCCTGTCTTTCTTGATATGTTTTAAGCAAAATTCTAACTGGCAAATTGAGAAGTAGACGGTGCGTGTAAATGTACCTAAGCAGTAAATTCCTTTTGTACCCGAATGACAAGAAATCCAACAGACTTTAAACTTGAAGACCTTCAGTGTAGACGTCTCAAACCA
Source organism: Lepidocyrtus lignorum (assembly GCA_034696835.1). Lineage (NCBI taxonomy): Eukaryota > Metazoa > Arthropoda > Collembola > Entomobryomorpha > Entomobryidae > Lepidocyrtus > Lepidocyrtus lignorum. The sequence continues at coordinate 9,969 of JAQGAG010001061.1, forward strand.
CAAAATCTTCCAAACTTCGAGGGATTACCTGATCAAGTGGAAGATCCACTGAATCATCATTGTCGGCATCTTTTAAAAATAACGAACCTGCTACCTTTCAGAAAGTAAAAAGCTTCATTTATCCAAACTGTGAATGTGAGAACAAGTGTAATGGAGGGGAGAACCAACCCATGCAAATTACAAAAGTAGGATCAACAATAAATGTTATCTTTACCATCATCTCCGGAACAATTTCTCGCAACTCGTCAATGACTACTGGAAGGAACTAGCGGTTCTTGAATGCAAATTGAAAACTGCATGGCGGTGGTATTGGAGTGAAATACATAGTAATAGGATTATTGTGATAAACACTGTCATGTTAGATCTTGTCACTCTTGTCTGAGTCTGTGATAAAAAAGACTTTCTTAAACGAGACTATAGACAAGCTTAAGACAACAGGATAGGTATGTCAAATTAAGAACAAACAAGAAAACTGTGTGCATATGTATGTACTGCTCAAGTAAAGTGAGTCAGTGACGACAAGTTAGCGGTGTGACGACAGGAGCCAATAAGATGATAATGGATATCTTCACTTGTGATATATGATCAGTATCATCACCACCAGCATGACTTGACAAAGGCTACAGAGCTTATTCCAGCTTCTCCACATTTGGCATTTTCTTTTCTTTTTTCGCTTCCTCCTTTGGAAAAGGAGTTCCATGATATAAATACATTGTGCCAGAGGACAAAGTAGTTGAGTTGAGCTCCGGCTTCCCTCTGATAAGAAGCACGACTAAGGTTGCAGAAGAAAAAAATTGGCTATTAATAAAATATCGGATAACATTATGTATCACATATCGCAATAATTATCTCTCGATTTTCATTTTTTTACGGTGCAGATTTTACCTCCATTTTTAATCGTTTTGAGCTGTAATTATTGTTTTAAAGTTACTTCCAAGAGCTGGTGACAATTTGGCTGAGAAAGTGAAGAATATTTTTAATTGTGATATTTAGAAGAAGTTGCCTTTCATCGTAAACTTGACATAACAAAAAAAAACTCTATTTTTATTCAAATTTGAATGAGAAAATGTGGCTGTGATATTTGCTAAACTCTAAAGAAATTGTGGAGAAGCAATTCGTCTTTTCGATTTTTAATTTAGCTACGTAATAATTTTTAAAAAAATAATTGTGCAAAATGGTGCATGTACAAAGACTGATATCCACAATGATTGCCGCAACTTGTGCAGTCACACTTATCAACCTAAGTAGCTCAATCATGGGCCAGGAGGACATTAGTCAAAATTTAGTAAGGGACCCTGTGGAATTAGGGAATCCTTTTGGTAGGGGCGATCATATAATGAAACAAACGAAACATGCGAATCGTAATCGACGACCTATTTTACCAACGGTTCCCGGTGAAG
>JAQGAG010001062.1:0-11368 GCA_034696835.1 Lepidocyrtus lignorum
TTTTGTATCGATGATTCCCTGCCAAGTTATCGAGGTCGAAAGCCCGGCAAAGCACGAGTAAACAGCCCTCGTAATATGCATATAATCTAACATAAAATGAAACATTGTTTCAAATTTGAGAAAGCTACCAATACCACGTAGAAAGACAATGTACCGTTTTTTCTCTCCGAAAAAATAAAAGAAATCTGTGGCGATTTATGGGATTTTAGTGTCAAAATATTACATTATTGTCACTCATCATCTGCTAATCACTGTACGTTTTCAATGTGATAACTTATGTACCGTTTTCTATAAGGAAACTAATTTGATAGAGAAATTTATAATGTCGAAAAATGATAATGGATTGCAAAGCATGTTTCCGAAAACTCACGGTTTATTAAATGCATTTGCATATTTCCCTGTGTTACAAAATGTTCCTGCAAATTAGCAAAAGTGTTTGGCTGTAAGTCTCATCTAACATATCAGATCAATTAAAAGGACGTCACTTGGTCACTTCTTGCATTCTAAAATAGGACGATGTACTTGTTTAGGATTATTTTGTTACCACAATAATGCACATTTTCTCAAACACGCAGTCTAGTCTAGACATACGAACGTGAAAATACGGAATCCTACAAATATACACTGCCGTTAGGAAGTAAATGGTGCAAATAACTAGTCACACGTAACCAAGTAAACTTACAACAAAAAATATCATATGAAAAACATCTAACGACTGTTTTGAAAACAATAAATGACCATAACACAAATACCATATTTGTACATGCCAACTCAAGAAATTCATGGATGTCCCCAATGAATTTTTATTGCCATTGACATACCTCGGCATTATTTTTAATCTTAATGTTTGGTTAATGTGTTGTGTGGAGTCCACACTGTGGACATGATAGTGAGAAAAAAATATTTACTTTGACAATAACCTACTTTGGTCAGTGCGTGTCAAGTGATGAGACAAAAACACCAGCATATTACTTCGAACTAGATAATTTTATTTGGGAAATATTTTCTCCGTGTGTGTCCATGAGCAAAGCACTTACCTGATGGAGGCCTTTCAAATGGTTTATTTCTAACATTTCACAGTCAAAACTATGTCGACTTCGGCAGCAAAATTAGTTTTAAAACTGTAAGAAAAGTCATCTTCCTTTAGCTTCACCTGCAGCAGTTAAAAACTAGAGCATGTAAAGAATTGTTAAATATTCACCAGAGAAAACAAGATTAGGGCATAAAACCTTTTGTCCCGCATGTAACAAGGGACCTGCTTTCACACATGAGTTTAATTGATGCACAATACCTATTAGAATACAGACCGTCTTTGATATTCTGCCCCTAGATTTTCTTCGCCGATAGCTCCTATTTAAAAAGTCCTTTTCAAATTCAACCAGCTCTTTTCACTCCATATTATAGCCAGACATTAGCCTCATTATTATCGATTTTCTCTACAATGACTGACTTTCAATCAACATCCCCACTCCAAAATCAAATCAATTAGTCCGTATCAAAATTGAAAGTAGTCAAATTTTCCGTGCATGTTTATTGATTGATGTGTAATTGACATAAAGGCAACATCATCGGGTATGAGAACTAACTCAACAATCAATAGAAGATAACCACACGTGACAAATTAGTAACATGTAAATTCACACGTTTGCAGTCCCATTACGAAAGTTGCTGTGTTCATTGTGCTCACGCTCGGATCCTAAATATTTGCCTGAGATCATAATCTAGAGCCAATAAAATTACCTAGAAAGTGCTCACGTATTGATTAGAGATGACGGATGGATGGATGGCGACAAGAAAAGTTTTTTTTACGATGATGATATCGTTACCATTTTAAAGATATTTACGCTAAAGAGTACAACCATGCCCAGTGGCTACATTTAGGAAAAATTGAAACCGTGCAGTATCAAACTGTCGGAATTGTTTATTTTGATTTACGACATGCTTTGATCATCAATTGATCTGAATGATCACAAAATGGTAATCGTGTGTGAAGACGAGGTCAAGACACAATCAGCTCTAGTTTCTTCAACATACCGTCCTTTTTACATCAAAATTGTGAAAAAGTGTAAATAAATACCGATCATGATCCTGATAATGATCCTACATGATGCACTTGAAAATTCGCGTGTGCATATAAGTAACTTCAATTTATAAAAACATTAACAGCAAGACTACCAGCATCTGACATCAGGAAACAATTGAAACGGTAACGTCTTTCAATTTTCTCCGAAAAGCCAATAGAACGTCACTACCATATTATTTTTGTTAAAAAACGATAAAAAAAACGTAAAACTAGGTAAGTAAACTTGTATCACGAGGACTTGCATTTATATCGTCGATTCGAAACGATCATAGGCGGAACAAGTATAAAGTATTTTATGCTTGATGGCTTCCATTTTTTGCGAAAATATAATAATAAACAGCTAAAAAAATGTATATGAGCCAGGATATTTTCCTCCCTTTTCAACTATTTAGCAGGTAGACTTATGCTGACGTTAATTGTAGACATTGAAATCCTAGTTGCTAGCTGTCGGAACGATTTAATTTTCTGTCTTTACCTCATTCACCAATACTTTAGAGTTGGTTTTCAAACTGATGATAATTACGGCGAGACAGGGGAAAAACTTAGGTATTCATTAAGCCATACGAATTGGTCAATAGAAAACTCACCGGTAACTACTAGACAATTCCTTTCCTTCGGCTGTTTATTTAAATTCCATTAAATATTATCCTTGCCCGAATTATTTAGGATTTGGAAACATACATCTCTGCAATTTTTCTCCTTTAACGACGGTTAATATTGCTTTGTAAGACCACTTAAGTATTCATACTCTCTCTTTATTAAAACCGTCTATATGTAAAACCTTTTTACACCTGTTTCTGGTAATCTATATGACGACTGAGCTTTCTTGCGTATTTCGGAAGCAGTTGGTTTTCACCACTCTTCCAATTTCATAATGACTACCTATAAAAGTTTTGATTTTTTCGGAAAAAATAACAAAAATCCCCATTGTGAAATAAAGGGAGGGCGGCAACTAAGGAGTAAACATGGTGTAATGCAATCATTTTATGTAAGTTGTTGAATATTTCATGGACCGAAACGATGCCAGTCGAGTGGTATGGTATTTACTTGCAATAATCCTTCGGTAAAATTGTTCGTCGACGCACAATGTCACTGTCAAGTGCAAACAATTATCGTTCAAGAAAGGATGTCTAAACTGCACTGTCTTTTATTGAATTGTTGATGTGTACATTTACCATCATATGTTATGGTATAGGTAGGTATTTCTCCTTTTCGGCAAAAATCACTTGGTGTGAATGAATCCATACAAACGTCATATAAAGTTGGAGGAGTAAGGTCTGCGTCATTTCAAATCAGTTTGAATCATTATTCTTTGTAAACGGTCACAGGGAATCGGTTTTGCCATACATTTTTCTACGATTTATTGTGAGCATTTTACAGCACTTTCATAATATGAGGAATTTCATAGCTCCTAACTTCTGCGGGTAGCGTAGGGATTAGGGGTATGCATTTCTAGCGTCGCGACAGTGGTGACTGGTGAGGGTCGGGTACTCAGCATGTGATATGATATGGTTCCCTAAATGTTTCATTTTAAGCTGGCGTGTATGTCGCTTGTTCGATTTTAAACTTTTGACAATGCTTGGATGCTATGTATTTTGTAGTAGATTTTAGCAAAGGGAAAGAATGTGAAAAGTCCTCCTTGTTTGTTGGCGTAAATATGTATTTGCAATATCGGCGCGTTTCCCCCTTTCTTCTTTCTCTCAGGTTGAGTTGGCAGATTGAGGAGCCAGCCCCTCCTCCATTTCTTCTCCTGTTTTAGGCAGTTACTGGGACAAAAGGACGCGTTTTCGTCTTCTGTCTCCATTTATCTTCTGATTGACTAGTACGAAAGAGGCTGTCGTTCCTCTGAGCAAAATAAAACATTGCTCTAGGTTAGAAATTGGAAGAGAGTGAGGGAGAGGTGAAGATGCAAAAGTTTTTGTGAGAGGCCCTTCTTATCTGACGGAGTATAAGAGAGTCAACTTGTCAACCAATCTCTACTAGACTTTATTTGGCAATCACCTGAAACAGATGTGCCGTTCCTTGTGATCCCTTTTCTCTCCTTTGTGGCTTTTTCACTAATAATAGACTCAGATTGAATTGGTTGAGGTTGGTTAAAAACAGTTCTGCAACGACGGGGACATGAAAAAACCTCAAACTGGGAGCAGTTTTTGTGCCTTAATTTTTGTTCAAAGGAAGGAGGCGAAAAATTTCTGAGGTGAAGGGGAAGTTTATTTTTCCTCCTTAACTAGTGACACAATCCCCATTGTTTCAAAAACAATCAGCACTGACTGTTACTGACTATTTCCTGTTGAAGCTAGAAAAAGTTCCTAAAAATGAGGATGTCAAAGGACACGAGGACGACTTCCAGGCACATATTTCTGTGTTTCGTGTTGTTCCTCCCTTACCTCAGTGTAGCTACTCAATACGATATGGATAGTATCGGGAAAGCGGCGAAAGGCCGACTTGGGAGCCTCTACAATCTTCGAAATAAATTGCATAGATCTCCAGTGGTTTTACCATCGGATGGGAACCCAGAGCATTTTCCACATCCGGCTAGGACGCTCTACACCCCTCAACAAAAGGAAAGTAGGGGCTACTCATTCCACCATTCTTCCGCTGACATAACGAATCCAATGTTCAAGCAGCAGAGCTACAACTCTCGTGACTTTCACAGCCGAATGGGAAAAGTTTCCGACTCTTCAAGCAAGTGGAAGTCCCCCGATAAGAATATCGATAAATACATGAAGTATGCATACAAAATTGACTCTGAAAGTTCGTGGAAGTCTGTCAATGGAAATGGCCCTCCTCTCAACAGTTTCAATATCCATCAACTAGAGTTGAAAAATGGGAGCTCGAGTGAGTCGAAGTCTAAAATGAAGCAACAAAGCCTTCCCACATTTACCGGGCCAGTTCACAAAAGTCCTGTAGCAATAAGTACATTAGCGACGATGACCACTAGCACAACTCCTACCACCACAACCACAACATTTTCCCCAATGCGGACTTCATTTTCATCCTCCAACGGCATCGATATCAGTTCTATTAAGGCCATTGGTCAAGGGCTCAACTCCGCTATGACCACTGTGCTCACTCAGAAGTTGATGGGAATAATCGACCAGGAAGTCCCAATTAATTTCTTAAATCCTTTGAAGCATCTCGTATCTTCTGGACAACGCATGGTGGAGTTTTGGGATAAGCGAGCAAATGCCAGGGATGGGAAAGCACCAGGAATTGTGGAAATGTTTGGATATGGGATTGACCAGTTGAAGAAGTACCGGGATGGGCAGCCTATGCTACCTTCGGATCCGATTGCTAATATCACATCCGCATCCAAAACCATGATTCAAGGGATGCTGGTAGTGAAAAAGTTAACCAACCGCGTTCTTGGCTATGACTCGGATGACCAGGAGATGGTGGAAAGCAGGGATCACGGGGGTGGATGGGGATGGGGAGGTCATCATATGAGTTACGGGTACGTGTCTTAATGCAATTAAATAAGCTACTAACATACTATTTTGATTAATCAAGTTAAATTTACTCGGTATTATATCTCCAACGGTGTTTTTTACCTGAAATATGCCACAATGTAAAAAAATATAATGAATGCATGCGTGAATTGGAATAGGCACTATTTGGATCCATACGCAATTTTAGCCACTCTCGGCTTTGGAGTGTTCCTATTCAATGTCATATTTAATCTGTTAAATAATGCCCCTGCTGGAAACATCGCTTCTGGAAGGTCACTCGATGTTTCAGATATAGACATTCCCCTTGCTTTGTCCGATCTTGTTTCCGTTGACGGTGACGCAAAAGATGTAAGTAAATGAATAGCTTAAGTGAAACCTCAATAATGGACGAGATATGCTATCCTTCTCTGGACATCATCACTAACAAGATCCTACAGATAGGAAATAACGACTTTTACAACATCTTGCCTCAATCAGACTCCATAAGAATTCATACTGACACATCGACATTATTTTCTAGCTTTCAGGCATAACATAATATTCTTGACCTTAAAACCGCTCGACTTGAACCGACTTTAAAAATAAAACAAAGACAAGTCCGTCTAAAGACTGAAATAATTTATCAATTTAGACCAGACAGTAAACTAACTATTATATGGACTGTGTACTTGATAGGGGCATTGGTGGATTGGATCCTTTCGCATTGCTTGCCGCATTGGCATTTGGTGCTTTCCTATTACAACTGTTGCTTACCCTACTGAACACAAGTTCAAGGTCACTTGACGTTGTTGATATTAACGTACCTTTACTGATGTCAGACTATTATGTACCCAACATTATGACAAGAATGGATGTAAGTTTAAATTTCCAAGCAGACTTATTTTACTGACTTGCATTGACTCTTACACGCTTTTACCTGTATTGTACTCATACTTCAAACATATTGATAACTATTTTCATGGGAAATAGAAAATCTTTGGAACACCGACAATCCGAACTCGTAGATCGGTAGATGAGGACAGCCCATTTTTCAGCAACATCGTGGATAAGTTGGATGGGATGTATAAGACTTACAAAAAGGTGTCAGAAAACCCGCCATGTGCAAGATTGTACTTGTGCCGGGCGGCAATCCAAGACCCAACTGGAGATGAGAACAATCTCTTCTCACAACTGTACAGGTAAGAATGATTTATTATCCAGTTTTTATTGTTGAACTTGATATTTCCAAGAAATGTACCGTTGTTGACCTATATTGAGCACAGCCTCGGACTGGGACAACTTTCTGGCGACATGGCATCCGTATCCTTTATGAAGTCGATAAAGAGCCGAGTGACCACTGGTGAAGATATTGACTGTGAATCGGAAGTAAAAGGCTGTAAGGAGTAAACTAGCTATTTGTTTTCTTGAAGTTGTAAGTTATTCCCGTGTTTAAACAACTTTTTTGCGATAACTTCACTCATAAAATTTGAAAAGTCGCAAGTCGCCCCAAGTGGAGAACCATAAGTTGGTTGGTGTGAAATGCTTAATTTATCGAGTGAGTCTTGAATGTAATATCTTTCATTAGGGAAATTGCGGTATGACTGATTGTCAAAGTTTGATGAATTTACTTAAGTAATTATATATGTTTTTTATTGTGTATGCATGAAAGGATTATAATCAAGAATTTTACTTTTTGGAGAAAGTTGTGGGAAAATGAATAGCAACTTCCATAATATATACATCTTGAATTTAATTTGAAGCATTTACTTGCCCGGAAAATATCAATTAAGAATTCAATTGTGACCTAAGCATTTCCTATTATTCTAAACTTAAAAACAACGACACTATTTATGTTACTGCACCTGGTTTTTATATTTAACGTAAGAATGAATGCTTTATGACTTGATGTGGAATTCTAAGTACACTTAATTTATTAGTGAAAATGATATGTTTGTAAATGTTAATGAAAACAGCCATAAACTGCACTTTTCGTAAAAGGTTTTTATGTTAAGAATTTCTTTTAATATAATGCAAATTACAGTAATTCATACATTCTTAGGTAATGGCAAAAAAGTATTGTTAATCTTCCCGTATGATGATAATATTGAAGGTAATGAATTGAAGATGATTAATCCAAATAAAATTGTATACTAGTTACTGTATTGTGCAAGTTGAGAGCACAACTAAAAGCCTAAGTATTTCCAATAAATACATAAAATCTTTTTATATATAACAAGTTTCATTACATTTTTCTCAAGAACTGATTTGCTGTGAGTTATTAATGGCCGCGTCGTGTTTTCACCTTCATATAGGTACACACATCCTTCCCATCCCCATAATTGGATTTATTTCGGCTACCATAATTTCCCAAAGAAGGAAGCAAAGTCACTACCCACACGCAACCAATGATAATTTACATCATGCTCATAATAACTACATAACACGCTAAATATGCTGTAAAAATTCGATTGATAAGCACCATGTGGCTCGGCACGTACGTAACCAACTGAAAATGATGTCGAGTGACTCGATGAGCACATAACTGAATGAGTGTAAAGTGGGTTACTGAACAGTTACCATGTCAGGCATTACGGAGTCCTAGAGTGAATTGTGAGAGAAAATAATCATCATACAATTGATTCTGTCAGCTGGATGAACTTGGTTAATTTTTTTGTAGAACGCGTAAAAATAGTTAAAAAAACAACGTAACATGATGACGAAATTACCTCATGAAAGAAAGGAATAAAAATGTATGTTTCCTTCTCAATATTGCTCAATAAAAAATAACACAGGATGCAAGATGCATTATTATTGTCAAAATGCCATTTCAAAATCATTGTCAAAGTCACTTAAAATCAAAAAAGGAATAAAAACTCACTTAAACCATATCATACCAGAGTTGTCATGATTATGCCTAAAAATACAGTCCCATTTGTATGGTGATATGGGTTCAAGCAGAGAGAAAAGAATTAAAGGAAGAATATCAAAATAAAAGGCTCATAAAAGGATCTCTATTATTTCACTTCTAAAGTCGAGATAAGTGCAATGATGAAAATCGATGACGAAGAAGAAAATCTTTCGAGAAAACCTAAGCAGATTATCTACGCCGTGTGCAAAGCCGTGGTTATGGTGCGATGATTAGGCTGACGAACATCATTCCTTTGATTAGTCACATTACATATTGTTTTTTATAAAGAAGCTGTGCATTTGTGTAATACTAAATTGGTTAGGCTCCCCAAATATCACTGTCATGTTGTATGCTACATCATTAGATAATTATTGGCGTACATGTTACAAACAATGTTACATTGTTACGTTACACATATACCGATCTAAAATGGCAAAGAATCTATACAAATATTATGCAGGATGACAAAGGGATTCCGGTAAGCCGAAAGGTTTTCTGTAAAAGGCAATAAAGACTCGAATATGCCTATTATAATAATGATTGTTAGCGGTGATCCATTTTTGTACCGATTTAACGAGCAATTATGCAATTTGCTAAAATAGAAAGAGAAACAGCTGGACGAATAAAAGTGCAACTTACTGTTGTACAATCTGGAGCTGCGAGAATTAAGATTAAAGTACACTTAATTTTAAAGGAAGCGTGAACGGGATGAGCATTAAAGTTAAAGGGACCACCTAACACTGTGGATGGCACTAACTGACTTGGTGCCGCAATAATATGACTGCGGATACTCGATGCGTTGTCTAATCGTAAGTCTAGATGATAGGATGATTAATTCAGAAAAGTCAATTTAATTCAAAAAGATCTCAGCATGCGCCTTAATTACATTTAAGTACTTGTTTTACGACAAGATTACTATTATTCATTATTCGTACCCAGATTGTTACTCAAATTTATCCTGGGTTTTTAGAAAGTGCGGATTGCAAAAAATAATTAAAATGCAGTTAAAAAATATGAGATTGAAGTTCAGTCAATATTAAATAATATATTATGGTTTAATTTTCAAATAACCAAAAGTTCCAAACTTTTGGCTTGGTCGAGCAATTAAGGTGACGGGACGAGACCGGATGCAACAACGTGCTCGGTTAGGTAGATATTAGAGTCAAATCTTATCTAAATTCAAAGCCGTGACATGTTTTGAAGAATATGTACCTACGTAAATTTTAAAAGATTGGACAGTCTCTAGACCAATGTCATTTACTAGGATTTTATGCGAATTTTTCGTTTATTGAATAATTTGGTTTCAGTTCATCTTTTAAAATCTTGACCACATTTATTGCCTGACCGTTCCGTGAAAACCATAAAACCCAAAAAATTTTCTTTAATGTTCCTTGTCGATGGGGATTAGGAATTTAATTTGGACTACTAACACAACTTTCAACGATATTATATTATTTGCATTGTATTCGTTTCGTGTACATAAATACAATTTGAATTTACTGTGTGCGCTCTATAGTATCTATTATTTTCTTTAATTAGAAAAATTGGCAGGTTTTATTGGTTCATATTGCCCCAATTGTCTAAATTTCACTTAAACGACATTCAACATGGGTAACTTTTTAAAACTCATCAAATCATTCTTTCTATGATACAGTAAAGCAATGTTCATATGACTGATGGATAAAGACATATTTTTGCATGCATTTATGGTTTTTAAGTGTTCGTAAAACACAATTTGTTATAAATTCTATCCATCCATACAAATTCTCCCAACCCCTAGGTTTAAAAATACTTTTATTTCTCCTGAAGATTATAGTTAATTAGGGTAATTATGGTTTGCACATAAATTTCCATGCTTGCCATATGCCACAAGTTATCGTTTTTTCTAACTAGAGCTATGCATTGCAATGAACAAATAAACAAACTATTTTTATTTCAAACCTTGACCACTCAAGTTAGTAAAATTTATGCTTATTTTCCATATAACCGAAAAGGGAACAGAAAACATTAACCAGAAAATATATAAATTTTAAAACTGGTTTGTCCTGTTGGAGCTGTGCTCAGTTCTCTATTTGCTTCCAGACCCGATTGATGAAAGTTTCTTCAAGCCCTTCACTAAAAATAGTTATCAAAAAAAGTGCTTTTGATTTTATCATTTTGGTAAGCTTTTGTTTTCTTTCTTGTATCAAAATTCCTATTCATGGTGAAGTAAAATACTGTTTGTAATTGCAATAGAATAATTTGGAAACCTCCATCAACTAGCAATGTTGATTGTGGTGCTCTTCATGATAACATTGACAATCGCCGACCAATGTCATGGGAAACTTAACGAGAAACCACCACTTCCTGAATACCAACGAACTCAAGTTGTGCCAACGTACCCGTCATTCACATTTCCCAAACGACGGGATGTTCCGGAAGCTCTTGTAGATCCGTATTCTGTCTTAGGTGTTTTATCCTTCGGGGTATATATTTTCTACATACTGTACGCCCGTTACCGGATGGGGATGGGAAATATGCAAAGTCCCATGGGAGGTGGAATGGGAGGAGGTCCTCCTCCTAGCGCCGGCATGATGGAGCCACCCAGCATGGCAGCCCCTCCTCCAGCAGCCCCCGCCCTATTTAATATGGGATCCGAGCAAAATTTGGCGTATTTGCTGGAAGTGGCATCAAAAATCTTATCTAATGCGGCGAAAGCTGGCGAAAACTCCTTCAATAATGGTACTTTACTGGAGTCTCTGGATTATTATGAAGACACCACTGACCCATCTTCCAAATAAGTTTAATTGTTAATATAATATAACTTTGTTGTATGCAAACACGTTATAATACTATTTTTAAGCATTTGCGTTTTTGCCATTTCATAAGTTACAGTATATTTTGGCATTGATTTAGAGTTAAGTTGTTACTCAAAAATACTTATTATTAATTGTGAAAAACAATATAAAA
>JAQGAG010001063.1:0-11367 GCA_034696835.1 Lepidocyrtus lignorum
GCGTCTATTTTACAAGTGACCCTTCGTAGGGGGTGCTTATATTAGAGAGGTGCTTCTAATAGAGATCTGTGCTTCAAGTAGAGAGAATACGGTATTTATACATTTTTAAAGACATAAAAATGCTCAGGTAGACTATAAATTTAGGCATGATCCAAAGTAAAAACAATGACTTGCACAATGTACAAAACCGACAATGCTCACGTTCACGTTAATATCAGTGCTCATCCATGAAAAAATATATCCGTAATAGTCAAACCTAAGCTTATTGAAATCATACTACTTTTAACGATCAATAGTTTGTGGCCCCACTAATGTCCTGTAAACCTAATTACATAACTAGTTGGCTTGACAAAGCCGTCAATTAAATTTAGTTTATTTTGCACACATGAGTTTTATTACTGTGAGTAGAAGCGTGCAAAATAGAAATCAGATAGTCTACTTCTACCATGAAGAAAAAAAGTCATCTATAGATAATGACTTCCGTGCCGTCAAAAGCATCTAGTTTTTCTTCTATGGGCACAAAGTTTAAAAGAATTTTTGCAACTTCAACTGAATTATTCTTTGCCATGTCACAGTGAAAAAAAACATTTGCCAATTTCCATATCCTGACATTTTCCTTTGCAGAAAAAATTACCTCACATTTTATGAAGTTGAATTATTAATTCAATAGTCTTGGCCAATAAATATATAAGTAACATACTAAAGCATAACTAACTGAACCGAGCATTAAATTTTTTGTCAATACTTTTGCCTTAATCTGCAATGCAGGAATCAGCCTACCAGCTCTTACCTAGCTAATATAAATTGAAAACTTAATTTAGTTGGATTTTGACAATGTCAGTTTGTTCACATTAAAATTTGGTTTGACTTTCAAAATTCAAATTATTAATTACATTTAACCCGTCTAATAATATTTAAAGCAATTTGTCGTACACATAATTCAAAACTATGTTGAGTGAACGAGTTTTCATCGGCTTAAATTTTATCCTTCCATTAATCAGCTTCTTCGGAGGGATTCCCTATGACTGGGATCCCAGAGCTCGGTGCCTTATTTACTCCAATCGAAATCACAAGCTGTTCCGAAGGCACACTGTTCTCCTCTCATTCTGCATCTATATATTTATCGGGCTTTCCATTCACTTCAGAATCAATAGAGAATATGACAGTTTCAGCCTTTCCTACGTGACAGCTTGCGTTTGTTTAACAGTCTATCAGCTATTCATCATCTTTTACATATTTGAAAACGAAGTGTGCCTCCTTGTTAATCAAATTATCCACTATTTACGCCACATCAATAGTAATTTTCTCACAAGAAAAATCATTTTAAATCCAAAAATAAAAATTTAATTTGTTGCTAACCTTTAAAAATGAATTAAACTTTGTAGACGTTTATCTACCCCATTACGACCCTCAAACGGAAATGAAATCCAAGCTGGTTGAACTAGGCGCGGTCCTCATTACCTTTGGCTATGTCGGGTGGACAATATTCAGCTATTTCATTCTCTTGATTTACCCCAGAATCCCAATATTTATTGGTTGCCTAACTCCAGAATCCCTCCCATACGTAATTCAACTCCCTTGCCTTTATCTACCTTCCATTTATGCGATAACTATGTTTGGAATCCCTGGATATAGCTCTGTTTTGTTAATTTACTTCTATGGAACGCATGTGGTCCCCTTTTTCACAAAATCTTTTTATTTAAAAAATGCATCGATCAGTGTTGAGGATGGCACTGCGTCTTGTAAAAAGGGCAGAAGGCATCGTAGCAAACTTACCAATTCAGCGACATTGATTAATGCTTATAGGACGATAAGCGTCCTCCAAATTACTATTAACTTGGTCGTGGGACGATTTCTTATAACCACACAAACGTTGATAACAAAATTTGTGATTATCACTATTTACGTTATTTCGCGTAATGGATCAAATATGCAGTACTACTCGATAGGGCTGCTTGGTTCATTTGCAATAGTTGGAACAACCTTTTGGTGTCTCTGTTTGTTCATGGGGGGCCACCTGCACTGGCATGCTGTGAAGGTTCTTGAGTCCTGGAAACATTACAAGTGGAAATCTAAGCAGGAGGCCCGACTCATGTCAAAATTTACGAAGTCGTGTAGGCCCCTCACATTATGTCATGATAAGTTTTTTGTGATTAGAAAGATAAGCATTTTGAAGTTTATCAAGAGTCTCTCTCGGGGCATTTTGAGAGTGATATTGGTTCTATAGTGTAGTATAAGTAATTAATGGAGAAAAATAATCTTATAAAAACTTTCCTACTAATAAAATAAATTTTATATAGAAATTAGGAATTGCTTGACATTCGTTTAATACTCCTTTTTGCGCTAGTATTCAACTATATTTGGTATTCCTTTTACTATTGAAAAGATTAAAACTTTAATTTGATTTTCAAATTAGTAAGTCTCAAATTCTTATGTCTAGTCAACCAATAAATATTTTGTTGTGTTTCAAATGCTTTCAATTTTCGTACCAGATTATGAACTTACTTGAATTCAGCAAACCTAATTAAATTAGACTTACGATTTGGTCCATACCGTTTAAATATTTACAGCATATTTTTTTCATTTGCAAACACGCCGACCCAGATTAAAACTTCCGCTGTCTGTGCACATGTACCTACGTAACAAAATTATCTTTTCTTTTCTCGTTATCTGAAATTAATTAAACAATTAAAACAGTTTATTACATTCATGAAAACAAAAATATTGTTTTAAAGTTTTAATTGACAATTAGTTTATGGAAAATTTAATTTCTTGTTTGTTATCGCTGAGTGAGCAATCCATCATTTTTCATGGAAAAATATCTGACAACAAACTGCTTTCAGTGGCCAGTCATATATTCTTACGAAAGGAAAAGGTTCTACTTCAATAGAAAAAACTTTACAGCCATGCTTAGCGAACGGATTTACTTCGTTTTTAATACATTCCTTCCAATATTCGCTTACTTTGGAATACTTCCATACAAGTGGGACCCCGTCCATCGCTATCTAACAACCTCCCCACGATCTCGCCTGCTATTCCGAATTCACACTGGGTGTCTCTCCCTTTCCATCCTTAGTCATGTCATCATTTGTATTAACGGTCGATTGGAAAAGAATTACAAGCTTTTCAATATAATGTATGTGACCACTTCCCTGGACGTCGCAATATTTCAGATTTTTCTCATCCTCAACCTATACGAGGAAGAGATGTGTCTTTTACTAAACCAACTATTCCGCTATTTGCATCATATTAATCGTAAGTCCAAGAAAATTATAAGAAATTCACTCTCTATTTGCCATTTAAAAACAATTAATATTTTTGCATGAAATACAGAAGCCTACATGCCAGAATACGATCCGGAGCGGGATCCCCGTGGAAAATTGCTAGAGCTGGGTGCTCTTCTTATCATACTGGGCTGTGGAGCCGTTTTAGTATCAAGTTTACTTATCCTCCTTATCTTCCCACGATTACCTGTATTTTCTGGGTATATGGTGCCTGAGTCCCTCCCATACCTTATCCAATTCCCCTTAATATATATTCCTTCGGCTTACACCATTCTAATGTTAATTTTAGGGTTAATTTGCTTAACCGAGATGATCTACATTTACGGATTTTTAGTTATTGCCTGCTTCACGAAAATGTTTAGATTGAAGAATGTCAGTTTTGAAAATCATGAGGAGGAGAGCAACACTGTACAAAGGGAAAGAAATCGAATTTGTCAGCCAGAACGACTCATATTGGCCTATCGGTCGTTGGAAATACTCCACCAAGGGGCGATGAACGTTGTCGGGATTTTTATAATACCTACACAAGCCATTGTTGGGAACCTCTGCATTGTCTCAACTTATGAAATTTGGAAACATGGGGCTAAAATGGAGAGATATAATTCGGTCATTCTAGCTATATGGGCGGTGTCGGCGGCCATCTTCTGGTGTTTGGTTTTGCTTATTGGGGGTCGCCTACATTGGCATGGGACGAAGGTGTTGGGATCTCGGAAAACCTATAAATGGAAATCGGATAGGGAGGCTAAATTAATGAAGAAGTTTACGAGGTCGTGCAGACCGCTTACAGTTCATTATAAGAAGTTTTACGTGATCAAGAATTCAAGCGTGTTGACTTATATAAAGGGGTTGAGTAGGGGCACTATGAGAGTGTTTTTGGCTTTGTAATAGTTTCAGTAAGTTCAGCCATTGTTGCTTTGGATAATTTTAAGATACTTAATTGATAAATTGCATTGCAAACCGACAGTTGACTAAATTAAAAAAATATATTGTAAAACAATGCATACGATAGGATACTTGCTGTTCAAACACCGATATTGGAATAATATGTAGAATTAATTCTGTGTTCCATATAATATGTACTCATAAAGCTGAATAAAGTATTTTATTGAAGACATCAAGCAAAACTTGCGTCCATTATCAAATTATTGCGTTTAGCAATCAACGCCAATATAATGTTCGTGTAAGGCTATGTATGGGTTTGATTTTTATAATCTCTTATGACAAAATAAATTCTTGCATCGACGATTGAAATTTGCTTTGAATTTAATTTGACTAGCAACCTAATTTGATTTTAAAATATTTTATCATATTAGTTAGTTAAGAACAAGATAACCCTACAAATTCCAATTTATTTTTGTAGTTATAGAATTTCAAAGTTTAAAAAACCCATGTTCAAACTCATACGCTGTCAATTGTAAAGTAATGAACAAATACTTCAACTGTTTGTAAGTACTTGAGCAACTTCGTAAAAAAAGCCAACTTCATTTCTACCCATGTGCTCATATAAACAGAGTTCAATTACTTTTTTAAATAATGTATAGGGTATGCATGTCTTAAAAATTACAGCGAATGTAATTGCGCAAATAAAGTCTGAAAAAGACAAAGGGAAATAGCCAACAACATTGAAGCGACTATGTAGTTTAATGGAGAAGTTATGTCAAATTTAAGAGTTTTAGCTGGTGTCTGTCGTAGAAGATAAACCGATATTGCAAATTGAAGATCCCCATAAAATCTTTAGTCTTTTACCTTCGCATTTTCTAATACAGTTCCAATTTTTTATTCCCACAAAAAGATTTTTATCACCTCATAAATATTCCTTTCTTTGTCCATACGTACAGTTATGTTGAGTAAACGGATTTATTTTGTCCTAAACCTAATAGTTCCTACGCTTTCCTTCTTCGGCATTCTCCCCTACCAGTGGGACCGTAAATCCCGACTCGTGACCCTCTCAATAAAAAATTTTAAGTTGTTTCGAATTCACACCTTTCTACTCTCCTTTTCCGTTATAAGTCACAGCATCTTCGCAATTAAGAGTTGGATGGATAAAAGCTTTAACCTATTCAATATATTTTATGTGACTACCTCGGTGGATGCTTTGATATTTCAAATCTTCTTGGTTTGCATGTACCGTCATGTGGAAGAAGTTTACGTTTTGATCAACCGACTGTTCATATATTTGCACCATATCAATCGTAAGTCAAAATGGGTGTCTTAATCAACTTAAAATTAAAATTTAGAAAGAATTTGAGAAAATACTTCATATTTCTGATTCAGGTGTCTACAAGCCAGATTATGATCCAGAAAGGGATCCCCGATCAATGTTGTTTGAACTGGGAGCATTACTTATTTTGTTAGGCTTTGGAGGAGTCGTGCTATTCTGCAACCTCGTGGTCCTCCTCTTCCCCCGCACGCCTATATTCTACGGCTATATGGTACCGGAGTCTTGGCCTTTTGTGATCCAGATTCCTTTTCTTTACGGCCCTGCTACTTACACCATTACACTCATGGCTCTGGGGATATTTTGTCTGAGCGAGTTGATATACGTCTATGCCATTGTGGTTATCCCTTTCTTTACCAAGGAGTTCCGGTTGAAGAACGTGACATCCGGTGATGAAACACGAGATGGCATATTGCATCAACCGAGGAATCTCATCGTGGCTTACAGGTAGAGCTCAAAATTGACGTATTCATGCTATAAGCGACTTCGAAGCTGTCGTTTAACGAAGTTGACTATTAAGTCCATTAAATTTAGTTAATGACGTAAATAAGGGTACATTTACTGTAAAAAATAAAAGGGGAAGGTCCCAAGGAATTGATTATGCAATATTAAAATGATTAATGGGATTTGGCTCCATTTACAGGGCACTTTACATCCTTCACATGAATGCAATTGATGTCACTGAAGAGCTCCTACTTCCATCACAATCCATGATTGGAAATCTATTCGTTGTGTCCATCTATATGATTAAGAGGTACTGGAGGAACATGAATATTTACACACTGGCATTGCTCGGGGGTTGGTCTGCGACAGCGGCGATATTTTGGTGTGCGGTGTTGGTTCTCGGGGGTCACATGCATTGGCATGGGATGAAGGTACTGGGATCGTGGAAAAGGTACAATTGGAAATCTGGGGCGGACAGAAAGCTCATGATGAAATTTACAAAATCTTGTCGACCTCTCACCATTCATTATAAAAAGGTGTATGTCGTTCGGAAGATAAGTGTTTTGGTATTCATCAAAGGGTTGAGTAGGGGCACAATGAGAATACTTTTGGCCCTGAGCCCGAAATAATTATATTTGTAAATTGGTTTTTGAAAACATGCATATTGTCTGATTCATATGATGCTTTGATAAGAAATACAGTTGTTGATTGCTTTCCATGTAGGTAATTTATATTGTCTACTTTCCGTATTTCCTATCAATAACTATTTTCTTACTTGAGTTGGAATAATTGAAATACATAATGTGATTTGCTAAGAATTTGATTTAAATTTGTTACATAGCTTTGTTAAAAATTTAGCATTTAGGACCCCTAATGCCTTCTTATACTAATATACCTCCCTTTCATTAAAATTAGGATATTTTACCTAATCATTATAAGGTCAAGTGTCAAATCTAAATGTATTGTAATTAGCAGTTCATCTAGTTATTCAATTAATTTTTTAGTTTCACACAATTCCCACATCACAATTCAGCTTTATTATAGGACTACAATTTTAACAAAAATAAAAAATAATGAAACCTGAACTAATGCTTATTGAAATGTAGAATCTAATTTTTAGTGTAATTTATTGTAATCTCATTTCATCAAGTAAAGTAATAAAATTTATGATTAAATTAAGCTAAAAAAGAAGCTTTCGTAGCTTTTATAGGTTTAGAATACATAGTTAAAATATATACCAAACAATTCAATCAGTACTAAAAAATACGTTTTAAAATGATTTGATCATGTCATGATCAATGTTACGCAGAAAAAGCAATTTAGCTGGCCATGAAAAAAATTCCATCAAGAAACTTATAAAAACTATGTACCTGAAATCGAGTACGGGAAGAATTTTGCTATTGGCTTCGTAGAGAAGAACTGTTAAAATTTGCAGAGCAAAACCAAACCGGATTCGAAATCCCTTAGTTTTTTGCACATTCTAATTAACCAAACATACAATTTCCTTGTTGCTAACATCATGTTGAGTGAAAGGATATATTTCTTTGTAAATATAGTACTGCCATACCTCACCTTCGTCGGTGTATTACCATTCGATTGGGATACCAAATCTCGGCAACTGACACGCTCCAAACGAAATTTAAAGCTGTTTCGAATAAACACATTTTTCATATTCTGTGCCGTTTTTAGCAATGGCACAATTGCGATTATAAACTGGATAAATAAAAATCACGACATATCCGTGCCCACTTACATCACTGCTTCATTGACGTTTCTTGTTTTTCAGTTCTTTCTACTCTTGTGTGTCTACGAGAAGGATTTCTACGTTGTCGTCAATCAATTCCTTCGGTATTTGCATCACATCAACCGTGAGTGTTTAAAAGATTCAAAACCATTAATTAAGAATAATTAAACGAACTAGATTTACCAGCAATGTAAAAAACTGTAGCGCTTTAAGAAACACCACATATGAGATTCTGCTCGCTTTTATTTAGTAATTTATTATTGGGTAAAATAGGTAAAATAATAATTGTAGTGTATAGAATGGAAGCTGATTCTAAAAACAATATCAGTTTTGGAAATGTTTATGCTTAATATTGTTAGTAACTATACAAATTACTGACTGAAACTTAATTACTTCTTTTCGACAGATGTATACAAACCAGAATATGATCCACAGCGCGATCCCCACGGAAAACTACTAGAGCTGGGTGCATTACTAATTTTACTGGCTGTTGTTGGAGGCATAATACTTTGCAGTTTTGTCATCATCCTCTTCCCTCGAACGCCCATTTTTTACGGCTACTTGGTCCCGGAGTATCTCCCCTATTTAATTCAGCTCCCTTTTCTTTATATACCCTCTATCTATTCTCTTGTGATCATGTATTTGGTCGTAGGGGCCTTGTCAGAGATGATCTACCTATATGGGTTTTATGTCGTGGTGGCTTTCTTTACGAAAGAGTTTCGACTCAAGAATGTGACCTTTGATAACATGTTGGAAAACTTAGCCCATCCAAATGTTAACAGGAGACAAACTGGTTGTGGAAAACTGTATCAGCCCATGTCTCTAATATTGGCGTACAGGGCCCTTTACATCCTTCACACGAATGCAATTGACGTTGTTCAAGATGTCATAATTTCCACCCAAACTATCATTGCAAATTTATGTGTGATATGTATTTACATGATCAAACGATACTGGAATATTATGAATGGTTACACATTGGGATTGCTGGGTAGTTTTTCTGCTATGGCGGCGATATTTTGGTGTTTGGTTCTATTTCTTGGGGGTTATCTGCATTTCCATGGGGTGAAGGTGCTGGGATCGTGGAAAAGGTACAAGTGGAAATCTGTGGAGGATAGAAAGCTCATGGCGAAATTCACAAAATCTTGCCGACCACTCACAATCCATTATAAGAAGATGTATAATATGAAAAAGATAAGTGTTTTGGTGTTCATTAAAGGGATAAGTAGGGGCGCCATGAGAATACTTTTGACAATGTGAGCACCAATGCGCCAAAGGTCAGGGTAAAATAGTTTGGTAAAATGTGCACTTACTTTATTGTTCCCATTGTATGTTAGTCGGTATCGTATGGTAGTCGGGTGGCATGATCAATGGCAGGCACCAGGAACACTAAAAATTAAGAAATTCTACTCGTAATTTCATATAATATTATGTATATTATCTCTTGACATAATATTATGCATTTTGCTAAAAATCTCCTCTTGAAGCCAAAATGAATACAATATTATTATGCAGTTAAAAGAAAATTTCAATGTTCCAAATAGTTATATAGATCATCGCATCATTCTTAATTATATCATAATTATATGAATCGTGGTTTAAGGTGACACTTAAAATATTTTTAACAAAGTTATATATACCTAGATATTTAAACTGTTAAAGTATCAAATTGTAATCCCAAGATAGCCAATCAAGTCAAGAAGACGATATACCTCAATATATTATATTACGTATTATAGCCAAATTTCAGTTTACAGGATATTATCTGAGTAACTTAAAGTAAGGTAATTTATATTTTAAAAAACCGATCGCTGATGCATATTATAGCTCAACATTTTTTTCCAAATTCAATTTTCCTTTCGTAAACTATATTACTAAAAGTTATGTAACAACCTTTGTTACGACATCAGTTCTTATATCTTGGTAGAATCGTAATTTACTGTAATCTCATCAAGTACAAAAAAATGTGTGTTTAAATTGAACATTTGGAGAAAAGCGCTGCGAAGAACTGATACATAGATTAAGAATAATCCAATCAATTCCAAAAACTACGTTTTTTTGGCCATTTATAATATTACGTAAAATAAAGTAATTAAATTTGGAAATTGCAATCCGGAATATTATTTGATTCAGCTTGCATTGATCGTGAAAAGCAGTTATAGATATATCTGTAATAGCTTCTACTTGAACTATTGTAATTGGCACAGGAGAGCGAGCAGTCAAACTGAACCTTTTTATTTTCAAAATCCCTGAATTAATTTTATTTTGTACTTTTAATTGACTTGATTTACGCCAGGCTGGCCTATTTATGAGCTTGACCTGATCGTTCTGATTTAACCAATTGTTTTCTGGTTGTTTAAAAATCATGTTAAGTGAAAGAATATATTTTGTAGTAGATATCATACTTCCATACCTCACCTTCGGCGGAATAGTGCCATTTGATTGGGATACCAAATCCCGACAAGTATCCCGCTCCAAAAGAAATTTAAAGTTTTTCGAATCCACACATTTCTCACATTCTTTGCAGTTTTTAGCCCTGGGATACAAGCCATAATAAACTGGATCAACGGCAATCACGACATCTTTGTGATTACTTATGTGAAGACTGCATCAATTACCTTTCTTATTTTTCAGCTATTCCTACTCCTGTGTTTATGCGAAAAAGAGCTTTGTGTTCTACTAAATCAACCACTTTGGTATTTCCATCATATCAACCGTGAGTGTTTCAATAATGAATACCTTATTATTATTACATACTTAAAACTTGTTAATCGTCCAATTAAAAAATATTTTTACAATATTTTAGGTGTTTACAAGCCAGAGTATGATCCACAACGGGATCCCCACGGAAAACTACTAGAGCTTGGCGCATTGCTCATTTTATTAAGCGTTGGAGGAGGCATAATACTCTGCAGTTTTGTGGTGATCCTCTTCCCTCGGACGCCTATTTTTTACGGCTACTTGGTCCCGGAGAAGTTACCTTCTTTGATTCAGCTCCCTTTTCTTTATGTGCCCACCATCTATTGTATTGTGGTGATGTTTTTGGTCGTAGGGGCCTCGGCAGAGATGATCTACCTGTATGGGTTTTATGCCGTGGTGGCTTTCTTTACGAAAGAGTTTCGACTCAACAATGTGACATTTGATAACATGTTCGGCAAGTCAAACCACCTAAATGTTAACAGGGGAGAAATAGGTTGTGGAAAACTGTATCAACCAATGAACCTTATTTTGGCTTACAGGGCACTTTACATTCTTCACACTAATAATGCAAATTGATATTACAGGAGAACTTATACCCCCATCGCAAACAATCATTTGCAAATTTATGTGTGGTCTCCACCTTCATGATCAAACGGTATTGGAGGCATATGAATATTTTCACATTGGGATTGCTATCATGTTGGTCTGCTGTGGCGGCAGTGTTTTGGTGTTTGGTATTATTTCTCGGGGGTTACATGCATTGGCATGGGGTGAAGGTGCTGGATTCATGGAAAAGGTATAATTGGAAATGGATGTAGGATATAAAGCTCATGGCAAAATTCACAAAGTCTTGTCGGCCGCTCACAATTTATTACAAAAAGATGTATGTCATTAGAAGGATAATAAATTATCGTAATTAAGAAAACCAGGCATTAATTATACTATAGCATTATTATTATTATTATTATTATTATTAT
>JAQGAG010001064.1:0-11361 GCA_034696835.1 Lepidocyrtus lignorum
CAGTTAAATAGTCACTGAAAAATCACTGATTAAAAAATCCAAAATTTGAATTTTCAACAAATATTTAAATATTATGTTTTATTATACTACCAAAACCTTACAGGTACGTCATTGTAATTACAATCATTTTATTTCCTCTTTATCTTATTGCAGGAGTTTCCTTAACGGGAAAAGTTTACTTTTGAAAATAAAATGGAGAATAACATACCCGGAACGGTGAATGGGATCACAGCCCAGGGAATGAGGGACAAGAAGATTTCTAGATTTTTTCGAAAGTCTGGTACATCCTCCGCAACCACAACACCTGTATCGGGCCATCCTGCTCGAACCCAACATCAGAGATCTTTCGACAGCTGCTCCCCATTGTATGGGACGCCATTGCAATTGAATGGGCAGCAAAATATTGATCCAGCTCTGCTCGCTTCTTTGACCAACGGGCTGAATCGACATCATCAGCAGCAAATGCAAGCGGCTTCAATGGCAGGGACTACGATGAGTAGTCCAGCAGCATCACATGCCCAATCTCCAGTCATTTTTAATGAACATGATACAGCGGAGGGGAATAGGAGGTTTATGGCTGCTCCAAGACGAGCTCGAAGCGCTGAGAGATTCGATGGGATGAGGATTGCTTACTCTGCATCAGGTACGGATATAAAAAGAGATTTTTAACGAGTTATCTTTTCGGATTGGATTACTAATGATGTGTATTTAGGGATTTTATGATACAGTCTGTTATATGGATTTATTTGAGTTTAATTAAAAGAGACGATCTTAATATTATCGAAGGATCTTGTTACTTCGTTGGCAAATTTTAAAAAAACATTCAGGAAAATTTAGGACCCTATGCCTATTATGCAATGTGATGTGTAGTTTTCCAAAAATTAATTTCTCAACTATTTGAATTGAAATATATGCAATTTATATTAAGTGAAGTAGATCAGATGACGCAAAGTTTAATTTAAGCCAAATTTTGGATGGAAATGATAAATTGATAGCTGTCTGAAGAGCTCTTCATTTTAACAAAAAATATTCTTTGTTCTTATTGAATGCAAAATAGCGATAAAAGCTGTTATCATCGTGTCATAAGACCCGATGACACGATCGTCTCCATCAAGTAGGACTTTTACTTTTACTTTTAAATATACTTACCGTTAGTAATACTACACACACATATGTACAGGTACTTAATATTCTATATGCCAACATTGAATTGAATTACATGACGAGTAGCCTAAAGCTTAAAATGGGTATGAGAATACTTTCTGTGCATGCCCTGGGGATGTGCGGAAATTGCTACATCTCGTAACACAATCTGCTGGATAAAATAAAATAATCCAGGCATTTTACAAAACTGTAGGACTTGTTGACAGGATTAGTATGTCACATTTGGGGACGCAAACCAGTCAGTGATGATGGAGACTGTATTCAATTCAATTTCTAAAACACTTTTCCAGAATTTTAAAATTAATTTGATTTAAGCTGAGCCCTATCATGTTCCTGATGGAATACCGGGGAGCGGAAGCATCCATGGAATAGAATATTTTATGTATGTATTTCACGGGAATTGCACTTGATTTACTCAAAACTAATTTTATTTTCATTCCGAAACAAGAAGAAAGTAAAAGCGATAGCATGAATTATTAGGAATACATGCCCACCTAAATTTAAAGCTAAAATTTGAGACAGATTGTAACGTGAGTCTCGAGAGCTTCCTTCTAAATTACATAAAAAATGAAATGGATTTTCTTAGATCTAATTTAACTAAATTGAAATGAAAAGAGATGCTCTCAAATCCACTACTAACATATTGGCCTTTATTATAGTCTTTTACAGTTTGTAAAAAAATACAATAAAAAGTGGCCATATTCGATTAGATTTCCAGTTTTGAGAAAAAAGGATGGGCTGCATTATTGCTGAGCCTTTTTCCCGATTTTCCAAGAATACTTCATTTTGTACGTCTTCCAATGTCCATATAATCATCTTCCATACATGACAGTCGATAGCTTTTTTGCTGATCCTTGAAATTGAAATTTTTTATTAACTGCCCGGACAGTAATATGACACGCGTCTAATCTCATTCCCTTTCAAGAACTGAATACCTCGCCGCATGTTTCCTTCCCGGAACTATACAGGATCAAATTTCCAAGCTCCCCGGCCTTCTGAAACCATTTCGATCGGATTTACGCTAAAAGGCCTAGCAGCCCCTATTTTAATATGCACTTTTATCTTGCCGGATTACCTCCAGACTTTCTCTGTGGGAATGCAAAATCCAAGGTCACCTTTTACAGAGCGCACCACGATATCAGGTGAAATGAAAAGGATGATGCTGAACACGTGTCTTGATTACGATCTCCCGAACACGTTGAACAATTTCATATAAATTCGATTTTTCAGCTATGTTTGCCAAGCCACGTTTAACTACTTTCTCTCGCTTCATGGGATGCTAATCAAATAAAAAAACACATTTTACATTTTATCAGATATTCAGTTGCATCTAAAGTAAGGAGCAATGCATATCATGATAATTGCCTTGAACGTGCTCCACTTTCTCACTTCCCCATTTTCTCTACTGAATTCCCACAGCAGATTATAGGTACTCTTTCCTGCTACCCATCGAGTTTATCTGTAAAACAAAAAGGCTTTTAACTGCAACTCCCATTAGCCTACATAGAATTATTCCTCTGACCTACCTTTGGTATGGTAAGGATAAAGACTTCATTTTATCCGGGAATCCGAATACGTGTCCCTTGAGGGATCCAATAAAGTGGTGCCTCGTTGGCTGGAACACTGATAATTCTATTTATACGAGTATATCTTCATTTGGTTTACTTTGAGAAATATATATCCTTCCAGGAATAATCCTTCCTATGTGAAAGGGATCCATACGGGTACGATTACCTTCATGCTATTTTCCTTTCTTTTTAAAGTGCTCTTGTAAAAACTCACTTAATCATGGAGAATAAACGAAATCATACTAAAAAACTGGCTACTTTACTCAAGTGCTATGCATTTTAATGACGATAATGACGATGGTGGAAAGACAATAACAGTTTTTGTATCTTCGTCTCACGTCGAATAACGAGGATCCTCTTACACCATTTTGAATTAATTTGGGCTTTTCACTCTGCATAATATTTGCTCCCATTTATAATGATGAGCTCGTCCACTCTTGCCTCCTCTGAAAATTTAGAATAGGTATCTATCTAAATTTTGACCAACTTAAACAAAGAAATGTGAGAGTGTAAATGTCACATCGAAAGTTTTTCGAATGTGACGGGAAGAATAAAATATGGAGGTGTCTTTTGGTTTCAAAAACCTCGTTGTCTCCTCGTTTTTGGGCGAGTGGCCGCATTTAATTTACTAGCTATTCATGTGGGCTTTGGTCTTCAAACGCCGATGAGGGCTGACGTTTGAGAAATCCATTTTGCAATAAAAAAAATCTGGGTAGTGAACAAAAGAAAAACTTACCAATCTGCATACGTTCCAGTAGATGAGAAATTGAAAATTTCTCGCTAAAGGCAGTTATGTATGTCATACATCACAAGATATTGGGTCACCTTCAAAATAATAGGGACAACACAAAGCATCTTCACATTCAGTATAAAAATCATTATAAATCTAATAATTATTCAACTTCAGTGCACAACATGAATTTTTGTTTTGCAAACACAAGGAAGGCTGAAATCCGAGCTGTTTTAATTTTCCAAAATGCTACATCAGCCAATGTTTCTAAATATTAAATTCTTTGTTTTCCAAAAACTTTTTAACATTTGACAGCTATAAATAAATCCATATAGTCATAAATGTGTCAGAAGTCCTCATGATTTACGCGAATCCGACATATTACAGCTCTTCCTGACTATGAATCATCTCCTTATAAATTCGTTATCCTCGTTAGCATTATATTCACGCAAATGTCTTTTCTAATTCCAGGAGATTTATCGACTTTGTCGAGAGGGTCGCCAGCTGGGACTCCGACAGCATCAATATCCTCCCATGGAGGGGCAGTGGTGGGGGATGATGGAGTATTATATCGAAACTACCGTTCACCACAGGTTCTCCGACCCGGAATGGTTGAGAATGGAGGGGGTAGTGGAGTAGCTTCTCCCTCCCCAGCACCATCGCTCCAATCACAACATTCCCAACTTCGAACATCAGCAGTTGCATCACCAGTTCCATCAGTTGCGAGTACGACCAACACGGCATCCATCCCCTCCCCACCGCCCCCATACTCGAAGATAATCACAGAGGTAAAAGTTAGTTCCTTATCATTATCAACTTATTTCCACAACTATTATCATACCTAATTTTAATTTAATTAGTAATTATGCCTTTACCAACTTCTAACTACATTTTAGACTCACTCCAATCCTCCATCTTACAAGCAAGCTGTAGCAGCAGCAGCAATGAGCGGAAAAATAGCGAATGGGAAAAACTCCAAAATCCTCGCCAACGGAAACAACCGGTACAATCTCCCGCATCGAGGAGCGAGCTTGGACACGGGAAACTATACCGTGGGCTACACCGCAACTGGGGCGTCACTCATTAACGGCAACACTGTTGGAACTCCTGGAACTAATGGTTTGAGAAGTGTCTCATCCCATCCCGTCTTTTTGAGTGACTCCTCCAATGAAGTTATTTGCAACTGTCACAAATGCCGGGTAAAGCCCTTTTAACTTTTAAGCTCATTTAGAATTTAGCGAATCCGCCGAGGAGAAAGTATGAAGGTTCCCGCAAAAACTTTTAGTTTGACAGATGCTCCATACCTATAATACATTACGTATTCTAACTACGGCCACGATTCATAAATCATTTTAGCATTATGAAATTCTCCAAATGGAATTTGCTAACCACGTAAACGTTAAACCCTCCATTTATCCAATGGCATCTGCTTATCATGAAATACGGCATATATATACTATCCATACTTCAATATATGTAAGAGCTTATTTTGCCTAACTGTTATGCGATTCTGCTTTCACTTCACTCTAAATTAGTTTGACATGAACTGGCATCTGGTTATGTAAGTATTTTCTACGTAAAAGCTTTCTCCAATGTGAAATCAAGGTCGATTTGTAATAACCCGTTCTAACGAGGCATATTATTGTCAGTTGTAATTTCTAGAGAAAGCATAATATTCAGATCCACGATGAAATAAAATTGTGAAATACCAGGATTTATTTACGATTCTCAATATTCACATGTGTGGGGCAACGTGTGAATAACTAGACCGAGCAATAACAAGAAAAATACTGAAAAATGTATATAAATAACTTTTGAGTAAACAACAATTTCCATCCACAATTACTAGTACAAAACCACAAATAAAAACAGTTTATTTTAAAGAAACTGGTTGTTTTTGTCAATCAGTTTCGACAAAAAGGGAAGGCAATTACAGGGAAAAAACAATTTCCGAAAATAAAAATATTTTCCAATCAATAATGGGAATAAAAAAGGGCTAAAGTTAAATGGAAAGTCTTCTTGCCCTTTTATTTTCTATCCGTCTTTGTCCTACTTTGGATTTGGCAGATTCAATCAATTTTTGTCTTTCTCTTCAAGACAAATGCACAAAACAAAGAATCAATACAGTAGACTTGAGAAAGAAGAGTGAAGGACAAAGAAAACAATACGAATTGGAGACTATGTGTCGGGAGACTTTATTTGGTGGGTGAAAGTGACATGAAATTAAGTGTTACTTCGTGTAGGTATGTCTACAGCGAAGATGGAATAAGTCCTTTCTACTTTCTCGATATGGCTTTCCTCACATGTAACAAATAAAAGTTGAAGAAAAATGGGATGCTCGAATTCGCTTACGTTTCCAGTCCAGAGACAAAAGATGGCTGTAAATAACTTCGGCCTTATGAGAGTATAGGAGGCCCTTCATATGCTCTGAAATAAATGGGGTGATGAGAGAAGAGGTCGGACGTGTCAGAAGCACAACAACACAATTAAATCATTGATTATATTTGTGTTTGTATCTGGGCCGTGTTGTCAGTTTTTTTCAGAACCACCGCCGACGTTTCCTTGTTAGTATTAGTAGTAAGTTCAAGGCCCACCGAAGGGTGAACACGATGTCGATGCATTGCTTAATTCCAATAAATGTGTCCGATGTGGCAATTTAATTCAATAATTTGCCGGATTTTCTTCAGATGATAAGTGCATTTGACTCAAGCTGACTTTCTCTGCATATATGATGAAAACTACAAAGTAGGTAACGCTACCAGAGCAATAAATTTTTTTTTCTTGAGTCAGCTCAAAAGAGCCCGTCCTTGATAGTTGTGCACCTTCCCTTATCTTAAGTAAGAGCCTTTCACTCCTTTCATTAGGAACAAGGAAGGAAGATCTTCTTTTTGCAATTTGGGAGCTGAAAACTCGCTCTTATCATAATTGCACAGTTGTACGATAAAAACAGTCATTTGCTTGGCTCGAAGTTTATTGCGATGAGCAAGGCTAACTCAGCCGTTTGTCTTTGAGGAAAGAAAATTAAACGATTGTGGGGGCTGGCGATTTGCTTGAGGAGGTATTGAATGGGTATCGGCATCGGCACTTTTTATCTATTTTAGGTTCAACTTTATTCACAACTGGAGCCTTTATGGGCAGTTTGTTTGTGGGTTGCCCTGTCGTTTTATTGCCTTGGAATGGCATAATGGCGATGGTAATCCATATCCCCGCGCTTCATCCCTAATAGCGTTCCCATGCATTGGCAGAGTTATCTTGAACGACCTTCTTCTAAGATAATGTCCTTCCTGTTCAATAACATTTGATTTGGTTGAAATGTTTTGGAGGAGAAATAAATTCCAGTGACACGTGTGGGGCTCAAGCTCCCTTTCCATAATTTCATTTTCTACTTCCCTTATTCAATCATCCTCTTTCATTTTGATTTTGTTACATAAGAAGACATAGATTACTTAGGTATGGCATAGGAGAAGGAAAAAGGAAATATTATTCTTTGTATGTTAAGTAATCAGTGGTCCGAGAGGAGTCGGAATTGCATTTCCATCTTGAAAAAGATTAGATTTGATATTTCACATCGGAGGGAAAAGGAAGGAAACAAGTTTTCCCAACACGACAAGTCTATTCTGCATATTCCAATGAAGAAAGTGAAAGATCTAGATTTTTTCTGGCAGATTGGGATCCTTGCTGGAGGGGACCATTGAAAAATCGAGTTGAAATCTACATCTCTTCTTGTCAACAAATTGGGTTATGTCGGAAAAGAAGGCGTCAGTGGGGATAAAAAACAGAAGTGGAAACTCTCATCCACGTTTTTTTAATAATTTTAATCTGAATTGGATTTTTCCTTATAACTGGGAATTAAAATGAAATTACAAAACTTGGCGGATGTAACACATGGGCAATATCGTGCCACATTGAATGAAAAAACTCATTTCACAAAATCCTTTCTTACTCGCATGGATTCTTTCTCGAAAAACAAATGGGTAAACAGTATAGTAATTTGAAGAAGTTATGGTTTCAGGAAGTGCATGCATACGGGGAGGGAAGAAGCTAATGTGATGATTATGAAATTCTTCGGGAAGAAGTTAACGAACTCGAGCGGAAAAATTTACAAGTTCCCCATTTCCCAGGAAGAAAAAGCCGTTTAGACAATAAGGTTCCTCTTCATGGAAGATAGATGATTATCATCTGTAACTTTTATTAAAACAGTTTTCGGGCAATTTAATAAAATTGAAGATGCGATGCAAACGAGATTATAATTACAATTTTCTTTCAAGGTGTGTATGCTTAAGTACATCCTTCCAGTATTAACTCTTTAATAATCCTGTCCATGATGGAGATAATTGGGGTAACCTGAAACAATAGAGCTGATTTTTTGCACAAAAATGATACCAGACAAACTCATGAAATTGAAGAGAAATGCCAATTTTTCACTACGTCTGTAAACGCAATGTGACTACAGATATATATTGATGTGGATGCAACAAGGTCAGTGTTAGCCAACAACCAATTTGAATTTAAAAGTGAAATAGTCCCCCTTCCATGTTTCTTACCTTCCAGTCTACCAAAAAGTAATGTGACATGGATTGGATGAAAGGTAAATGTTTTTTTCTGGTCTGTGAATCTCCATCAATGGTTATTTTTACGGACGAGACATGACAATGCTTTTTAAAAACAATAGTTTATTTAACATGAGATTGGTGTGGAATGGATGATTGCTACTTTTACTACCATTCCACTCCTTATCGTCCTTGGCCTGTCTGGCAGGAATTTAGAAGAAAAAAGAGTTTCGTTCAATTGATCACTGCTGGGTTGGGTTTTGGAAGCTGCGTTGGTATCCTCCCCTTGTCATTTAGAAATTCGATAAGTGAACGCCTTCTCAAAATATATAAGCACTGCTTGGATTGCTTCATAATAACATTTATACCGGGAATGCAGTGCCAAACCAATTGATTTACTACATACTATAATTTATTGCCTATTAAGTAAACCTCATCGTTTCCAAACACAATTCAGAGTCAAAGCGAATTTTTAGATCAACTTATTGGATAGGCTCAAGGCGTGGGAGGAGCCGATAAAATTGTCAATTTAATGTATTCACCCAACTTTAAACTTGGGGTTTTTTGTACAGGGAAAATTCAATTTTTACGTGACCTTCAAAAACAACTTTTGTACTTATTCCGATCAGGAGGAGGTTGGCTGATCGTGGTCACAACAAGGTCATGGAAAAATTCCGTTATTTATGCAACTCTAATCGAATTGAAGTTATATCGATATGCATTCTATTTTCTGATTTCAAATGAAAATCAGAAGTTGTTTTTTTAACTTTTTTCGTTCTAAAACTTCGACTCTTCAGCGAAGTATTGACAGTCACTCAGGAATTGTTTATTCTAATTTTACATTCTATTTGTTTTTAATTAACTGCCAATTAAGATTTATACTCATGCCATAATCTGTATCTGTTCCGCTTAAAGCAAATTGATGTTTTGTAAGAAAAAACTTTCAACTTTAGGTTTGAAAAATTTCAAAAAATAGGTTTTGTAATTTGCATGTTCGAGTAAGTTTCAGTTTTTTCTATACCTACATCCCATTTCCCGCAAAACACAAAGCCAGACACCAGAAGGCACAAAGGAAAAACACGCTTTTCACTTAAAACTCGGCCGTCAATTTCCTCACCCAAGTAATTGTACAATTCCCCATATCCCTCCCAACCAACTAGCGAAAAAGGAAGGAAAACCAAAAAGTTTTTGGTGGAACCGAAAAAGGAAAAGTCAGAAATAGAAGAAAACTTTTGGATAAATTACACAAGTACGAGGGAATAAAAAGGAGACACCACTCTACTTGATTATCCACACCATCATTCGACTTTCCCTTTCCAAAAATAGAATAAGAGTCTTGCTCAAGGTCATCCCACCACGTGTATGTACAGAAGACCTGTTTTACATGAGATAAAACGGTGTCCTTATAATCACGTCTGTTGTGTGGAATTGGTCGTAATCTGGAATGAAATGGGTGTGGAGGTAAAAAGGGACGATGAATGGAATTATTTAGTCGTTTCATTTGTTTTATTTAATTTAGCCTCAGTCAAAACAAATCTAGATTTCTCTCTCCAGATTTTAAGTAGAACGGTGTGCTGTATTGTTCAGATAACTAGCAAGCAAGGTCATCATCATCATCATTCATCGCAGCTTAGAATTGCAAAAGCACGAAATGTTTTTTTTTGTAGGTTGCGAATGTTTTGTTTCTGAATCTTATCTAATGTGCCAATTGCCATTGTGCATATATCCAAATATATTTTTCGAGACAATGGAATGTTAGCTGTAACTGACGTTTTCAGATTGGGCAAGCATATGTCCTTGTCGGTAACAGTTGTACCGCTCTTGAGTTTTGATATCTTGAGTACAACTGTCCAACTAAATATGACAATGGAGACAGAGAAACATTGGTACTGTTTTAAGGGGTTTCTTAGAAGAGAGAAGAGAACTTGTAAGGCTTTTCCCCATTGTCGTATTCTGACAGTTCCACTTCACCCCGATAGCAAGTACCGTATATGCTCTGACAAATCCCCAGTCTCTAATAACTCCCCTATTCCTTTAATTCCCCATGTCGCGTCCGAAAAATCCCGTAATTCCCCACTATTCCAATAACTCCCCAGTATTCGAATAATTCCCCACCTTAAAAACTGGAAGGCAGAAGCAATGAAGTTAACAAGTACGGGACAGAGTAAATGAATACAGATTTAATTCCTTTTAATAATTTGAGTAAAAAAGGTGCCTAATTAGGGAAATTACACATAAATTTATGCAAATTCAGTGACATTTTTTTATTGTTTCGGACACGTCTGATGAGTTGAACACTTGGTATTTTAAAATTTCTGTAATTCCCCACTATTCCAATAAGTCCCCTTCTCTATTAAATCCCCATGCTGAAAGTGAAATTTTCAGTAATTCCCCAGGGGGATTGTCAGAGCATATACGGTACATACATGCGATGCGAGACGATGAGTAGAGTACTAACGGAACTTTCTGACATTTGCTTTGTCAGTTGTCCAAATAGCGAAGAAAGGCTCTTTGTTTGAGAGTGAATGGCGAAAGGCGTTTTAATTAAATCTTGGGAAAAGATATTATTTTTCTTACAAATGGATTGTCTTTTGAAAGGAGATTTGGATGGGAAATGCTGTTGCTTTGTATTCTTCCCTTGTGATTCCTGGCGCCTACTCCCACTTCATTATTAATTATACAGGTAAACCGCGGTATTACGGCCGCTCAAGGGCCGGAATTTTTTGAACGTTATAATTAATGGCCGTTATAACCTTATAACGGTCACGGCCGTTATAAGTGTCAAGTGTGTCACATATACCTACCTATGTAACGTGTATATAAAGCTCCCACTCTATCGATTCACATAGAGCTATCTATCTCACTTCAATACTTCTACCTACAATAATTACTGAACTTTAACAAGTTACAATTAATTAACATCAAATAAGTACTAGTAAATAATAAGATTAATTAGTTAATCAATTTAAGCTGCATGCATTAGAATTTAAATAGCTCGATGCCTAAATGCAAGAATGAATCTTTCCCCGCATAGACTACAATCCAATAGTGATTTTTTCACTCCTCAGTTATTTTTTTGCATCTGCATTGAATACGGATAATACATTTAATAAGTAGCAACATTTGAAATCAGATACTGCGGAGCGGTTGAAAATTTCGGAGGGTGTATTACAAAAATACTCAAAATTTGCTATTAAAAATTGATATAATGTTCAACAAAAACAGCTAGAAATTGCAAATTGTTAACGAAAAACGGCCAAAATTTACAAAAGGATTGAAAAAACAGTCGGATTTTTTAAAATGGCCGCTATAACTGTAGGTTTTAGCTCCTTGGGGCTGATATTTACTG
>JAQGAG010001065.1:0-11359 GCA_034696835.1 Lepidocyrtus lignorum
CTCGCAAAGTCGCAAAGCAAAAATGTCACAAGTTGACAAAAATGCTTAATGATGGGAAGTGAAAGGTGGAATGAATGAGTTGAGGTATATAATATGTATTTTTTTAACAAAGTGAAAGTTAGCATTTTTGATTTTATTACAACATAGGATACATTTTATTTTTTAATAAGGACTCATTGTTATGCTCCCTTTACGTAGAAGTAGTAGTATGTACATAGTGAAAATTCTTGATTTGATCGTAATTTATAATTTAATTGGATGCATTTGTTATGCTCTACTTGGATTTTTATTTCCCTTTTGTTATTTCTCTTTCAAGTCTTATTGTTAGTTTTTATTTTGTGATGATGATGATGATGATAAAATGACACTATTTTCTCATTATCATAATGACTTCAACTCCCTCTAGCCCATAATCCCACCTACACTTATATAACTATCACAATGAAACTTTCATTTTATCAAATCAAAAGGGGAAAACTTGAATCCAAGTCATTATGCCCTGCCATCCTATCATATCACGAATGATAAGAGAAAAGGCAAGGAGAATAGGAGAAAGTACATGTATATGGCTGGATGGGTGATTTATGATTAGTCAACTAACTCAACAAAGGAACGGCTCATTCAAGCGACAACACAATAACATCCCATTTCTCATTACATGTTTCCTCAAACAAATTAAAAACAAATTCCACGTGAGCGCTCGTTCACGTTTGCATGAGTTCACCTTAAACTACCAAGAGTGTATAAATTAGATGTAAATTGTATTCCATTTTCTCTATTGCATAAGCAGAATTCGGATCAAATCATCATTATTCTTAAGTGAAGCGATTGATTTGACAATTATTTTTAATGACATTTTGCAGTATTGTCAATTGTTGCTTCGCTGGCTTTTAATTAGTTGGAGGAACTAAGATTAGCTTTTGTAATTTATTGTTTTTGTATAAATCCGGATTGAATCGGCTCGAATTACATAATGATTTGTGAAATCTAGTTCATCTATCATCTTATTTTGCATATTTTCCTAATTAAAAAAGAGATATTGACATTGATATATTTATTGTCTTTAAATTAGGTTTTGATTCCACTATTTCAAGCTTGTTTTCCATTTCTTAAGCAAATAACTTTTCAATCCCTTTCAAGGATTCCCACATTTACAGAAGATAAAAACATTTAATTGCGAAACAGCCCATGCTACATCACATATGTACAGTACAGGTGGATCAAAACCGAGATAGGGGATAAATCCTGGAAAGAGTTCTGATTTCTGATCCGGATGTCCAAGTCCATTATATTTTCAATTTTTACCAGAAAATCCTTGAATCAGAAATATAGAAACAGAATCTTTTTTATCAGAGGTATATATGAATGTTTGGCTACTTCATTCATTGTCCATGTTGTTTTGTCACTTTCGCTTTGATTTTGGGTACTTCGGTACGTGATGTTGTCAAAATGACAGGTATTACGGAGGAGGTAGAGATGTGGTAGAAAAGCACAATCAGAAATTAGTTTACCCCTTTCTTTGATTGTTTTCCGTGCAGCTTTCACCTTTCGTATTTTGCTTACTAACCAACCCTAATCGGGCCATCATGTAGAGTATTTACATGCTATGTAGTTGTTTTTGTCAAATATAAATATATCTTTTCATCCATATCGGAGAAGAGGAAAATTATTGAAATCTGAGAGGTTTTATTTGTGCACATTTTTAGCATTAGGCCAATTAAGTGAATTGGTTTAATTAAAAAGAAAGGGTCATAATATCATGTAATGTATATGCTAAAGGTTAAGCATGTACAAAAATGTGATCCTTTAAAATCCAAATATTTTTTCCAAGAATCGTGGATTATTTTGCTATGCATATTATATACTGGAAATTAATATTTTGGATTTTCGACGCACTTTTCTAAAAAAATCATTTATTCTACCCATCATTGTGCTCGTAATAGTGATAGTGACAGTCGTCTATTATTCTGATCACGGCACGAGGCTTTAATCTCCTCTGTTTCTGACCTACTCTTCAATATTCCAAGTAGGGGACTTCGGACTTCATTGTACTCCCCTTTTCATATATGGCTTCCCTCATTTCTTGGCTGGAACGGGAACTCACGTGTCGTTTTTAACAAAAGAGTAACAAAAGGTTTGTATGAAACTTACCTTTTTACACGGTCCCACTTTCCCCATATCATATTTTTTTCTCCGCATTATTAAAAAATATTTTCTTTGATAACGAGCACACATAATCTACTCAGACTGGTCTATTCAACTGATGAAATGCGCATTAAATTTTCTCCTTAGCTGGATGACCAATAATACGTAAATTGAAAGATTAAAGGGGAAGTTAGGCACACGGAAGGAAATGCCATGCCATGTGTCACCGCAATTAGTGAAGACGAAATGGAAAAGTAAACACATGAAGGGAAATAGTGAAAATACGTAATAATGATGTGGGGTGGGTGAGGGGAAAAACCAAAACAGACCTTCTCAAGTTTTAGAGGAGAAAAAGCACCTGCTTTCTTTGGAACCACGGATGAAGGGAGAATAACAACAGGTGCAGTCCACAGGTATGAGTTCATCCGTGGACTCTAGGCTGGACTTTTTTGTATTGCGTATTTGAAATGTCAAAGGACATTATGGAGCTATTTTTACAAAAAATTGTTTTCCTTTTCGTCAAGAACGTCCTTTTAAAAATAGTTTTTTGATGGGGTTGGCTGGGGAAAGTAGAAGGAGAAAACAAGCAATATCCTTAGATAATGATGGTGATGTGTTTGTAGTGGGAGAACTGGATCCAATCAGAGCAAGAGGATTTCCTGTTTATTATTCCTGATTAATTAATGATCATATATTGCCCCACGCAGTGTCAAATTGTATCTTCTCATAACTAGGTATTCACTTTGTTACGGGAATAAAGTATAATCAAGTCAGTATAATATAGAATTATAAGATTTAAGTTTAGTTCCTGTTATAATATCGTCGTGAGATCGGCTAATTAAGTACGCTCTAGTTAGAAAATTAAGTGGGTGGGTAATCAATCAAATATGTAGGTATACATAAATATGATGCATAGACACTTATGCCTCTTTAATTTTGTATGAAGCTACTTGTCCACATCATCATTTTGCAGATTGCGATTGATTGTTGAAATTTTGGTTCATCATGATGACATGTCTTCTCTATTTTTAGTAAGTATAAATAAGATGATCCCAACAATCATCATCAGGATTGTACTTCAGTAAACTA
Organism: Lepidocyrtus lignorum; assembly: GCA_034696835.1. Taxonomy (NCBI): domain Eukaryota; kingdom Metazoa; phylum Arthropoda; class Collembola; order Entomobryomorpha; family Entomobryidae; genus Lepidocyrtus; species Lepidocyrtus lignorum. The sequence goes on from JAQGAG010001065.1 coordinate 3,235, forward strand.
TGTAAATGATACAGATCAAATACAAGGGGATATGCTTGCAGTACAATCCATTGCCAAACATACGTATGAATGGATGGGGATGGGATTACAGAATTAGAACTAGCAATTTTTACACACTAATGATAATGTTTCCGATGAAAAGGTTGAGTCATTAATGAAATGTCAGCAAACCTTAATATTTTATAGCATTCATTATAGAATAATATATATTCTTTATTAAATAACAACTTATTGCGAAGCCTTCCGTTTCAGAACAAACATCAAAAACTCCTTTTTTAAAGCCTTTAGTTGTAACTTGCATTAAACAAAATTGTATTGCTTACATATTGACTGATGTCCTAATACAAATTAATTATCTTCCACAATATTTCAATTAAAAATCTTTCTAATTTGTGTGGGTGTACAAAAAATTAATACTGTGGACGTTGCTAAAATCAATATCATAACAGTAGAGTTTCAGTGAAAAATATATTTTATATTTCTTTCTCGATTAATACTTTCCTTTGCGATAATTCGATATAGCTTGTCTCTCATTATAAATCACATTCCTATTGATAAGACACAAACCGTAAAAACTAAAGCTTAACATAAGAATAAAAAGTTGTACAGATGAAGATGAGGATGACGTAAAAGGAGCTTGGAATTTTAAATTCACGATTCTCGTCATTTACGATTAAAGCAGTTAAAGAATGAATTCTATGGTTCATATATCTTGTAATAAAATATTAGAACTTTCGGTAAAATACAAAAATAATTTCGGTTCATTTTTTGGGTTTTACTACTGGAGGAAATATGTCCAACTAATGCAATTAAAAACGTTGATTAGCCCAAACGCTGACCAGGCCGGGTCGGGCTAGGCCATACCGTAATAGTAATGAAAAGCTACGAACAAGACAATCTATCTAATAATCATTATGACGATTCCGTAATTAGGTATGCTTCTCTTTGGAAGAAGTTTGGGAAAATTAAAGGTGATCTTTCCCCGGTGGAAGTAGTGTGGTTCGATGATGATCTGTATTGGTCTTCGTTGGATGACGTCGTAACGGTGTGTGATCGCCTCCAGCCGGATTTTTACTACAAAGATTTAAGAATCAACATACATGACTAATCTGAACATTAATAATTATTCAAGAATGATTATTGATTTTATGTCCCACTTACCACATGAGATAAATGCTCGCAATAACGAAAATGATGAAAGCGGACCCCACACCGATCATAGCATACATCCAGACATTAAACTCACCATCAGCTATAAAACGAGAAAACACTCCCAATCAAACATCAACCTACTTAAACTAGATAAATAATAATAAATGCCAAATCACAACTATTTCCCCCACTTACGAGGATTATAATGTACTTGAATGGGTCCTTGGAAGTCCAACGGCTCACGTTGAAGAAAAGAATCTCCCCCCTCCATCTTGTCCCCAATTCCCCACAGGAATAGCAAAATGTCAAGGATTTGTTGAAACTAGTTTGTTGAAGGTATAAAGAAATTCCAAAAATTAATATTTGTAATTTGCTTAGGCTCCTATTACAAAGTGAAAGTGGTGAAAGTTTTGTCTCCTTATCATATTCTACTTACAGTATAAGTATAGCACCTACGCAAAAAATTAGATGCCTGGCAAATGGAAAGATATTATAGTGCTCCCTACAATGCTTTTACCACCCACTAAATTCTCTCACAAGAAAGAGAGAAGATTATTTCAGGAAAAAAAACTGAAATAGAATGGGACACCCTTTCATGTCATAGATATATCTCTTACATAGAAAGTACAATATGAAAGGTTTGGATTTGATGGAAGCTATGGAGGGACCAGAGGGAGCATGCATATACCAAGATGAGATGGAATGTATCGATTTATACCAGGCCAAGTGAAAGTATGGTCTTATGCTCTTGTTACGAGTGAAAGCAAAACGAGTTGTTTTTTCCTAGAAATTGGGAAGATGATCTTATCTGATAAGGGATGATAATGATATTTAAGCCCTATCAACCATGTAGCTATACCTATACTAGTCTATAATAGCTTGTACATGGAGAAATTGGCATGACTTTCTCCAATACAACTCGATACGGAATATGAAAGGTTTTTTTTTGGTGAAAGCTTGTTTGAAAAAATGTGAGGAATTGTAAATGCCCACAAAATATCCACTCACGGAATTTTATTACCGTCCGCGAAAAAGAACGCGATTGGAGGATTACCCCAAAAATGATTTTATGATGATTGATGATGATGACATAAATTGATTAGTTACTAGTTAATTGTGTAAATTGAGTGATTGGGCTCAATAGTGCTGTTGAAGCAGATAGCTTTGTGGAATGTAGATCTGATTGAGTGAGTTGCATTGTCTGCTTTCACTTCTGCATCTGCAATGCAGCATTGGAGGAAATTGGAATGGGTGCATTTAGCACTATGATATAAGCCATCATTAGTATGAAGTTTGAATGAGCCATAGAGTATATTCTAGAGCGGGAGAGTGACTCGTTCAAAACTTCCAGGGAGAAAGTAGAAGGGCTAAGGGCTCAGCAACAACGTTGATGTTGATGTTGATAATGCTTTGGTTTGCTATATTCAGTGTTTAGTGAAGTGAATTTACTTTCTGAAAACTAATGATTAATTTAATTTAATTAATTAGTTGGTTAATGTTTAGTTAGGTAGTTGGTCAAAATACTGATGTAAATTGAAAGATCAAAATTAGTGAGAGAAACCAAATTGCTTCCTAAATGAAATGAGCAGTATTATATTTACTATTTACAGTAATAAAGAGTACTAATAATTAAAATTAAGTTTTGAAGCGAATAACGGAAACAACGAAAAGTTAACTATACGCAATCAAGTCAAGTGCTTCTTTTAAAATATTTTTTACTAACTCAATCAATATTAAATTGTGATTGAACTTGGGAGTAATAATTAACAGCGCACAAGAAACCATTTTTACGAGAAGTATTTAAAGTTAGTGAATTAATTGTCCTTGAGTTTTAAATAATTAACAATGCCAAAAGTGAGAAGGAGTCGAAAGCCCCCTCCAGACGGATGGGAACTGATTGAGCCCACTTTGGAGGAGCTGGAGCAGAAGATGAGAGAAGGTTAGTTGTACATCGATACGAAGGCCCAGCGGGCAGAGGGAGAACGTTTTTAAGTGTTGAATTAAATTTTAACCCATTTTAAAAAATTTCTAGCAATATTTCAATTCAATTGTTGATTTTTTTTGGTATACAGCGGAAGCAGAGCCCCATGAAGGGAAGCGTAAAGTGGAGTCACTGTGGCCGATATTTAAGATTCATCATCAGAGGTCCCGTTACGTGTACGACTTGTTTTATAGGCGTAAGGCGATTAGCAGAGGTAAAAGTTTGGAACAATATCTTTGTGGCGACATTATCGATATTTAGTAATTTGTTTGTAGTTCAGATGAGAGATGTAACTCATGATTATTGAGATTTGAGACGATAAACTGATCATCTATTTTTTTACAGAACTTTACGATTATTGCCTCAAGGAAGGAATTGCGGATGCGAATTTAATTGGTAAGGAGTAAGGGAAAAGTATTTAGACTATTATGTGGTTTCGATGATTTAATTTAACGTAATATACTTACCAAACACGATTTAAGATGAGTTAATTGTTGCTTTGTTTTCTACAGCTAAATGGAAGAAACAAGGATATGAAAATCTATGCTGTCTTCGCTGCATACAAACTAGGGATACTAATTTCGGAACAAATTGCATTTGCCGTGTTCCAAAGAGCAAGTTGGAGGAAGTAAGTAATAGTTGGATATTTTAGTTTTATGCCAGATTGATTTATTCCATGATCAATTTGATTTTTATAGATTACGATATTAAAAACAGAATGTTCATTTCATTTTAATTCTGTGGATAATTAAATAAAATGGTTGTCGACAATCTATTTCTGTTTTAGGGAAGAATCGTCGAGTGCGTTCACTGTGGATGTCGCGGATGTTCCGGCTAAACCTCTATATAATCGATGGATAAATAAATAGAAACGGACACTAACCTACAAATTTTCTTTGTACAAGGGGTTACTAGTTCGTTGTAGTTTTTAAGTTTGGCTTAATTTATCTATGTAACAGATTTTTTGGAAGGATTTCACTATTCTTGTTTCTCTATTTTGATAATTTGTTAAGTACCTAGGTAGGCAGGTATACAATTTTTGTCTTACAACAGTTGGTCAAGGTATGAGTTTTTAGGCCTAAGGTTTTGTATTGTCGACAGTTTAATTTGGATAGTTTTGGCCACCACTTATTCAGGGATTGAGTGTTCGCCCTGCCCTTGATAATTAAAATCGCTATAATAATTAGGTAACTATTATTAGAAAAGTGCAAAAAGCTGTTCAGCTACGCTAAATAAAATTCTTGTCTGTAAGTATTCATTAATTCGCTCAACAATATCTATCCTATAAAACCCGTGGTAAATATCTCAATATTAGACCGTAGACATTAGACACATACTAGTGACTAGTTAGTACTGTGTAAGTAGTAATGATCAAAGACACAAAACTTAATTGCCTAACATTTAAGTACATAGTAAACTGTTGTATTATAACATGATAGTAAAAATGGAACTAACGTTTAAAAATAAAGCATTGCAAAGGTTTGTAGAACTAGAACACAGACTCTTGAAATCTTCTTGAAAGAAAATGGTTGGTAAAAAAATGATCATAGATCATGCTGTAGTGATTCTGATAATTAAGAAAGACGGGAAAAGTAGGAAACAAGTGAGAAAGGTTAACTTAGTCCAGTTAATAGAAGGAATAGGAAGCAATTCAGGAATGGTGTAGCAATTAGATGTAGTAAAGCAATAAAGGACAAGTGTTATACATGACCGGAGGCATACCTGTATGCAGAAATCAGAAAGCTCAAAAACACTCAACTTTTTTCTCTTTGTTTGAATATTTTGTAGATGTAGTAATTGATTGCTAGAATTTCTAATAGATTCCTGAAAAGTCATCCATAATCAATTTACCTAAGTAGCGACACGACTGATTAGTACCTTAAACATTTGGATAAGTTTAACATGTTCTGGTAGGAAAATACTATTTTTGAACTATTTACATTGTATTGTTGTTAATTAACGTGAAAGGTGGTCATTTGAGATAGAAAAAATCTCCAGAGGCAGTCTTAACCATATATTTAATTCTTAACATGTACACCTGAAGCACAAAAAATACAGCAATACTTAACACCGTATTGCCTTCATTCTTATTTGTTGTGTATGATGTGGCGTGGTAGTAGTGGCTGAATGCTTGTAATTCCTATTTAAATTTAAATTGGTCTGTACTTTTGATTTTTGAGGAGGTATTGTTTTTTATAAGAAAACCCTGACTTTGTATTTCGTGACCCTGTTTTGTATTTCCTTTTTCCTTTCAAGAAGATAGAATACCTTCGACTTAATCCGTATTTAAGTATTTGTATTCCAATATTTATGTATTTGCAAATAAAAAACATTTAGTTTTCGTATTCTGTCGCTGAGTACTTTGTTGAGATGAGTCTAGGGAGTTGTGTTTTTAATAAGTAAATCTGATTGATCACGTTGATGTGTATGATGGTGATGATTGGTGAATGAAATATTCACGGTATGGTAGTTTTACTTATGATATGAAATTATAAAAAACATGACACTGTAATAATGTCATGGAATGGTGATGATGACAATGCGAATGCGAACGCATTTCAACTTGTGTTCTGTCTATCGTATCATCAAGTTTCGTCTTCACAAGCAAACAATAAAACGTTTTATGTCAAATTAAATTACTTCGTGTGTGCACTTCTGTGTGGAATTTGTAGATTTTGTTATAAATATTCAAATTTTTGTTCAGGCTATCATGCCATTCCTAGAAAAATTGTAACTTGGAATTTTGCATAATTGCCTACAATAAGAAAATGACTTTTAGCCAGGGTTGCATTTTAAAGCTCTCATCCCTCTCACGTAGTCGTCTCTTATGTACAACTACTGTTGTTTTATATTATTTTTGTGAGTCGGGTCTGGGTGGGATTCTTTTGTTCCACATCGGTAATTCGATCTCTGCATTCAGCAATTTAGGTTCTGTCGGTTTCTACGCAACATCGAGTATAGTTTAGTTCGAAATCCAGTCAGATTACAAACTTCAGCTTTCAGAGGCCATCTTAAATATTTTTTAAACGTAATTCAAGCGGTTTTTAGATTTTTGACATCTTGAGTTAATTATAATTAATTAAATACATAAAGTATTTTGGAATTTGTAGAAGAAAGACTGTGGTGTAAGTAGGATTCATTGAGTACGTACTGTTATAGGGAATTACTCCAGAAGTAGTCCAGTTCTAGCATTAATAGCATCCAGGCTCTGAGGCAAAAACTGCACCCGTTAGAGTATGGCGGCGGCGACAATTGATACCGTTTTGGCTCACTTACCGTCACAAGAGGTGGGTACAACATTATAACTTATAACGAACGATTTTTAACGCTTGACCATGTTATATTGTGAGTGAATGAAAATTAATTTTTTAATGGAATATTTTCAGGCTCAAAAGTACATCTTTAGTTTGCTTGACTTCAACACGCTGAAGTCGGCGCGACAGGTCAACAAGCAATGGCAGGTCTTGGTGGACCCCTTGATGGAGTTTCACGTGGCACTCTCAGACAGAACCAAGAGGATTGTGAAAAAGTTCGGATCCGACCGCAAAGTGACTACCCTGTCAACTACCATATTGAAAGGACCTTATCCTCGAGGAGGGATCGGACTGAATACCCAGAATCTTCAGATCATTGTAAAAATGTTGGATGATCCTGAGTCACTTCTAAAAGCCAAGAAAAAGTCCATTAATAAATCATCGTGGCAGAACACCGGGATCTCAGAGAAAAACTTCAGGAGGTTGATTCGGGACTTTTGGGCTGTGAAAAAGCTCCATGTGGCATCCGTTGCGCTGAAGACGTTCACTAATCCTCATCGGACACTGTCAAGTCTTCACATGCCGAATGTGACCGTGCTCGTCGTAAGCTTTACGAATACTTCCAAGCATTATAACTTTAATTGGTCGGATCTAAGCGGAAGACCTAAATCTAATATTATATGAATTCTTTATTTTGTTTCAGATAACTTTCTTTGATAGTGGATTCCATCAACTCCTTCACTTCATGAAGAACTATTTCCCGAGCCTGAAAAAAGTGAGCATTGCAAATATCGCATCGAGGAGAAGGGAGCGGACAACAGGCTACTCTTGGATTTTTGGCTTCCTTGCCCGACATTGCCACCTGCTTGAAGATGTGACACTTATCTTTCCTGAAGGGATTAGAGATGATGAGGGAGATCTCTGGATGCTGCACAATGATGGAGGCCACAGTCATCGAAGACACCGACGACCTCCTCCTCCAGTAAAAGACCACAAAATGCCTCAGGTGATGTACGAAAAGGCCAAGTCAAAGCTGGAAAAGTTGCAACTCAAGAGATTCATTTGGGACTTGTCCATGATGGAGGGAACTGTAGGCAGATTTGATATGGGGACAACTCTTCTCATGAGTCAGACCAAGCTTGGAGAGCTCCACTTGGATAACTTACGAGGACCCGGCCCTTCTGATAGCATTTGGAGTACACTGGCAAAAGTCTTGGGAAACTGTTCAGAGACGCTCACAGCCCTTTCCATTGGTGGTTGCTTCTGCTCCTCTGCGCCCCTCGGAGCTGTGAATACGTTCAACTGTTCTTGGGTAAAGAACTGTAAAAGCTTGAAGAGCTTGGAGGTGGTCATCTGCGGAATGCACGTTCAGAACATTGAAGACTTGCCAAAATCTATCAGCTCTCTCAACTTGGGCCACTTACTCTCTCAACAGCAGATTGAATACGTCGCTCTCCACATGGTAAACTTGGAAACTTGGGTGCTCCCACAGAAAGGAAGTCTTCTCAACCGCGCCATCCCCAGAATCAGTGTCTATCTCTTCAAAGCAATCCTCCACCTACCGAAACTGGAAAGTCTGAGCGTTTACACGGAGTCTGCCGATGCTCAAGACATCTTGGATTATGTGGCAACTCAGGAAGGTATTGATCTCTGTCACTTCTGGTCAGTTTTTGATACACCCAGGGGAGGAGACATGACCTTTCACGTTCGCCACGACAAATTCTCCCAAGACCACGGA